>QVTF01004882.1:0-29828 GCA_003573665.1 Oxygymnocypris stewartii | reverse complement strand
GTGCACGCGTTTGCGTGTGTGTGAGAGAGAGTGTCTGATGAGGAGGGGGGTTTGAAGGAAAGCAATACCTCTCCTTCCTGTGAATAAAGAGAGGTGGGGGAAGGGGAGAGGACAAGAGCGGTAGGGTGGTCTTTTTATGATTTCTCTGAATTATGAATTTCTCTGAATCTCTCCACTGTTTGAGATTTATTCCACAAGACACTGCGCTTCCGTGGCACATGAAAGATGACCATAATACAGGCAGAATACAGGCCAGGTGCATGTGTCAGCATATACTAGCCATATGAATGAACTTTTAACTCTGAAGATAAGATAGAGATGTATTAATACTGCCTTTCTTTGTCACGGTGTAAAAGAGAACCATACACTGTCTTTCTTAGTGGTGCTTGCTAAGAGGCAAACATCGTAACTGCCCATACTTAGGCTTCAGGATTTGAAGTAACCTACTAACCCTGGCGTGTAATTCGACCCACACGCTTGTGCTACGAAACTGAATTACACCTTGAATAGCTGATGCTACCCGAGGAGAGGAATGCCATTACATTCAAAGTGTTCGGAACTTAGGACATATCATTTTGGCTTGGTGTAATAAACAAAAGAGCAAAAAATCCACTCAAAATCCACTAAACATTGGAGGAGAGACTAAGCTTTACCTAAGGACTGTTTAGGCACAGGGTTATTTAAGTGAGTAACCACCTCCAAAGCCCTATTAATCACCTACAACACCCCAGAAAATGCACTAAGAACATTTACAACACCTTAGAAACTACAGACACACCCTAGCAACCATCCATAACATGATAGCAAACACCCAGCAAAACCCTATAACAACCACTTAAAGGGCCCTATGATTTCTGCGATGTGGAAAACAGACGCAATCAAAGAATCATAAAAATGGAATTCAACGTATATCGCAAAATGCACGGAATTTGGCAAATTTTGGATGGATACATCAAAAGTATGTCAGTATCAAAGTGAGATATGGGCTAGTGTCTGTGAAAATTAAGCCACAAAAAATGTATACACATAATAAATATAAACAGTACACAGTCATATATAATGTGAACAAAAACTACACCCTAGCAATGAGTTAAAAATAAAACCTTAGAATACTTTATAACTTCATGTTCTGTTTTGTTTACTACATTTACATTTATGCATTTAGCAGACGCTTTTATCCAAAGCGACTTAAAGTGCATTCAGGTTATACATTTATTTTTATGTGTGTTCCCTGGGAATTGAACCCACAACATTTTGCGCTGCTAACACAATGCTCTACCACTGAGCCACAGTATACTAATGTTACATACACAGCACGTGTGGCGCTCGCATGATTTCAGCGTCTGCCATCTCAATGAGGACATAAATACGTGAACAATATCTACAAAACTGTTCTGAGAGTCACTGCACAATCATTTTACCATTTAATTTGAGTAAAACTAGCGTCATCATATACACATAGAACTTTAAAGATATTTACGGCAACCCATCAAAATAAAAGTCTGGTTTAACTTAAAGGCATTGTGCTGGAAATAGGCTATATTACAATTATTTAGTAAAATGTACTACTACTGTTGAAAAATAATACAACTTTATTTTTGTTAGAAATCATCACTAAATATTTTTATTTTAATAGTTAATCCACTTTAAATTAATGTTTTATGCCTTCGTCTGAAAACCAGTAAAATGTAAATACTCAACACAGAATTTCAGAGGGGGGGGAAACATTTCATAAGGCTACTGTAAGAATAAATTAAATTATTTTGTATGCAGTCAAATAATTAGACATGCTAAAACACATAATTTGGTAACAATAAAACATAAGGCAAGAAACAAATCAAACATTTCAGACGGCCCTAAACATGTCATTTTTGTTACACTTTTTATATATTAATGTTAAATTGTATAAGTTTCATGTTTTTAATTAATTAGACATGCTTTATGATTAATATATTTAATTTGACCATTAAAAAGGAGTGCGGGAAAATTTTAACTGAGAAGAATGGAATCCAGAGAAAATCAAATGTAAAAAACAGAATTTAGAAAAAATGTAACGGAAATTGGGGAAAAATAAAACGGATTTCATAGGGCCCTACAACCACCTATAGGCCTACATATCAAACCACCAGCAACCATAGCAATCTGCTAAAACTGCTTTGGACACCTTAGGAACTGTATGTTAATGTCCCTAGCAACTACCTACAACACTCTAGCAACCCCAGAGATAAATATACATGGATGCCTCATTAGCGACTGTTTCTGTGGGCTGCTATATGTAAGCCGTCTGCTATATTGGAACGGGTAGTCCAGTCCGTGAACACCAGTGAAAATCCACAGTTCTCAATACCAATTTCGGGTAGCAAAGCAAAACACAAAAACATGAGCAAAAACATTTTTATTAATAAAGTCAAACAAAAATACAATGTACAAAAATCAATGCCATTCTTTGTCCTTATTTAAAATTGTGTTTCAAGTTTTTCCACAAGTAATAAAAGTATGGAAAACGGCAAACAAGTTTCACCCAAATTTAATTTGTCTTTTAGTTAATTAAATTTAAACACTTTTTTATTGGTAAATAATGGAGATTTACTATTAAAATTAAAACATGGAATAAATATTGTGTGATTAATTATTAGAAAATAAAGTTGTATACATTTTTTAAACAGTAGTAGTAGTATCAACTACATTCTACTAAATAATAGTAGCCTAATATATTTCTGGCGCAATGTCTAAACTGAACTTTTATTTTGACGGGTTGCCATGAATTCCTTTAAAGTTCTGTGTTTATATATGACATGGTGCTGGTTTTACTCAAATGAAACGGTAAAATGCTCGTGAAGTGACTCTCAGAGCAGTTTTGGGGATGTTGTTTATGTATTGTTTGTATGAATTAATCAAAAGTATGTCATTACACTTAAATCAAATCATGATATTGACCAGAATCTGTTAATATTAAGCCACACAAGTATCTCATGACATAGACATGAACATTATGTCCTCATTTAGACATTAGATGCTGAAATCACTGCGAGCGTCACACGCGCTTCAGTGTATATAACGTTAACAAAACCGCGTCTCTGCTGTTCATTCATTCACACAGAGACTCGCAGAACATGCAGATTTCAAATTTGAATCGACTTTTGCAGCTTAATATTTACAGATACTGGTCCATATCGTGATTTGATTTACATTTACGCATTTAGCAGACACTTTTATCCAAAGCGACTTACAGTGCATTCAGGTTATACATTTGTATTGTCAGTATGTGTGCTCCCTGGGAATCGAACCCACAACCTTTGCGCTGCTAACTAGGGGTCGACCGATATGTGTTTTTCAGGGCCGATGCCGATACCGATTATTACAGATCAAGTAGACCGATAACCGATATTTTGAACCGATATACGTGTCTGGTGTAAAAATGAAAATTAATGCCAAAATTAATAATAACAAGAGCTCTGACAAAAAACTCTCTTTAAATGCTTTTAAACATGTCTTTAATTCTGAAAACTGTTAATAACAACATTAAATAAACAGTAATATTAATAATAACATAAGTGCAGGGATCACCCAGAAGCATTCTGTAAACATTTTGTAAAACTTAAAGTAAACGTATTTAGCGTATTGTGTGATTATTCTCAACAAAAGTTGTAATAATTGTTGTAGTTGTATTACGTATATTCTACTGCACCACAGTAATATATTCAGCTAAACCGAACTTATATTTTGACAGGTTGCCATGAGGACATTTTAAGTTTCTGTAGCCTATATATATATGATATGACGATCGTTTTACTCAAATGAAACGGTCAAATGCTCATGAAGTGACTGTCCGAGCAGTTCTGGGGATGTTGTTCATGTATTTATGTCCTCATTTAGTGAGACGGCAGATGCTGAAAACACCGCGATCATCACGCGCGCTTCAGAATGTATGTGTGCAGTAAATGAAACCGTACGTCTGTGTCATTCATTAACAGAGATGCAGAACATGCAGGATTCATATTTAAAGTGTTTTTGCGGCTTAATATTTCTAGATACTAGCGCGAGTCGATTTAAGTGTGCTGACCTACTTTTGATTAATTCATCCAAACTTCGACACATTCCGTGACATTCCGCGTTATACGGTAAATTCCATTATATGACTGCATTCCGCGATTCCGCCCGCATTTTCCACATCGCGGACATCATAGTGGATTGTGATTTATTGCAACTTCAGCAACGTCTGCTGCTGAACCTTACCTTTGAGAGACAACTGATGCGTGATCACTTGACACAGCTCCAGTTAGCAAGTGCGTTCGGTGTGAGACTGCCTTCAGTTTTCCGTGTTGATTGGTCGGACTCATGACTCTCTACATATCAGATGAGCGGTGGGCGGAGATTGCTCTAGGCCACAGAGTGTTGCGCTCAGACAGGCTGCATCGAGCCAAATAGTGCATTTAAACATTAAATAATTGCACCTGTATTATTTATTCACCAATAAATAATGTCACCTGTAAATAGTATGTTTGTTTGCATAAAAAAAAAAAAAAAAAAAAACATTATTATCGGCAATTCTGTTACATGATATTGCATTCATTATCGAAGGCGATTCATCTGAGATAATGAACGTGATATTGCGTAGCTTGTCAGTAATCTACAGCTCTGTGTATTAAAAGCCGCTCCATTTGAAAGCTGGTGATGAAGATTTACCGCTAATCGCGGAACTAGCTTTACTGACGAGATGCGCATGACAATCGCATTTGATTTATCGCCCAGCCCTACACCTAGCCCTTCCAATGTGTTAAAATCACTTAAAACACCTTAAGTAGTGGTAACATCAACAACATTTCACAGACAAAAAAGGTCCATTGCCAATAATGTAGTGATGAATGAAGCACTACTCACACAGATGCCATTTTCAAACCAAGCAGCTTTCTTCTGGACAACATTGCCAATTATCTTTAAGTTTTTTAAATTTAACTTTAAGTGTTGGGAAATCATTTGCCTTCACGTTTTTATCCAATTAATATAGTTTGTCCCTGAGAATTCTGCGAAAAATGGTAGATGTGATGGCACCTTTAGAATCGACATTGTAACACCCCAGCAACTACATGCAACACCAAATCACCTAGCAACATGTTAAAACCCCTTAGAACACCTTCGAAAACAGAAATAAATGCCTCGCTAGGTGGTTGAAACTTGCAATGTCTTGCCAACCACCCACACCACCCAAGAAATGAGCTAAAACTATGTAGAAGACATAGAATTATCATAGTAACACCCTGGTAACCATTCCTAACACCATAACAACCACCAACCCCAACCAAAGCCCTAGCAATCTCCCACAACACCCCAGCAATGTGCTTTGAAAAACCTCTCAGAACACAGCATAAATTGCTTAGTAATGCCTTGGAAACCACCTAGAAAGTAAACATCTAGCAACTACCCAAGACAGCAAGTTTTGACAGCAAGTTTTGCTCTGCTAAGTACTATTCATAGATTCTTTGGAAATATATAAATCACTCTTGTCACACCAGGCTACCTGAGAGGCTGATTTCCCATTAGGCAACCCTACTGTTAATATCCGTAGCCACTAAGCATCTATTAGTTCACACACAAGCTTTCCATTGACATTAGCCCTAGTACACACTCACACACAAACAAACAAAGCCCACCATATCGTTTCCCCTTCTTTCCTTTTTATCACCCACAAATAAATTACAGCCGTCACAGCGATATTCAAAATGGCATGGAGTGACAATCAAAGCCTGACTAACAAGCTTTTGAGGACCATGCTAAAGTTTCATAATCGCACACTAATAAGATTATGCAAAGTTGTCCATTTAGCCACCTGTGTATGAAAAAGAAAAGGAGAAACAGAAAACCAAACAACTATATGTGCTCTGATCTCTATGAATGTGTGTTCAAGGAAGCCATTGTGAGAAAGCTTTTACTGAATGTCTTTACCTTTATAAGCAACCATAAATATTGGTAATTGCAATTACAACCCATACCAAGACTGTCCACCAAAAGCATCCAATGATCTTAATCAATAACCTTATGGTCAGTCTATTGTCTAGATGAAAGATCCAATAAGATGCTGAATTCAAAATGCATTATCAAATCATAACTCGCCATTCCTCAACTCCAAATGATATTCAGTGCACACAGAGTATCAAGACAACAGTAATAGTGGAGTTCTGACAGCAAGCAGCCCATAATTTGACAATATGTGACCCTTTCTTTGAAATCCAGGCTAAAGTCTCAAAATCGAATTATGAGATTAGCATCAAAGTTTGATTTCTACCATTAATTTCACTATAAATTAAATCTTTGACATGACCTTACTCAGTCAATATTAAAGATATAAAGGTTACATTTTCCCAGAATGTTCTTTACCATATGATTTTTGTAGAAAACAGCAAACCACAAAAAAATTACTTTAGCTTCATTTTCACAGAGAGGGTAAAATAAAGCCTATTAAAACTATTAGACACTCCCGGTTTTATATTTATTTTTGTAAATCAAATACAGTGTGATTGAAAAGTCTGAGAACACTAGTGGAATAAAAACCCTTCAATTTTTTTAAATATATATTAAACATCATCTTATCAGCAACATATCTGAGTGAAATTTTGAGAGAAAAAATACTGCATTTAAAATACCAGATTTTCAGTTTGTTCTCAGTCTTATAGACCTACAGCTTTTGTGTGAAGCCACTAGGCACCATTTGGTTTCATTTCATATAATGGAGCAACTAATTTACCAAATGCATGTGGTGGGATTTGTTATTGTTATTTTCTATAGCTGAGATCTGCACACATATAGCACTTCACATGTTCTCTATGGACAAAAGGGGACATAAGAAATGTGTAAATGTAATATTATGAGAAGCATGAGCATTGCATGCAAATTGTCTGAATGTAACATCTTTTGGTTTGCTGACACAAATCTTAAATATTTTGCTAGCCACTTCACTGCAGGTCGATTATTGTTCTAATTTGTGTTTAACAACACTTACCAGTAATAACTACAAGAACGGGAGATGATGCTGCGCTAAAAGGAAGCAAATAAGTAATTCTGATATGTAGACCTCAGGCAAAACAAAAATTTGCATTAGCGATGAAGACACCAGTCTGGCTGGTCTTAGGTGGCTGAGAAAACACGATGTGAAGAATTAGCAAATGTTTATCAGGATTATATCTACTACATTCA
This sequence comes from Oxygymnocypris stewartii, assembly GCA_003573665.1. Classification (NCBI taxonomy): domain Eukaryota; kingdom Metazoa; phylum Chordata; class Actinopteri; order Cypriniformes; family Cyprinidae; genus Oxygymnocypris; species Oxygymnocypris stewartii. Next base: position 22,637 of record QVTF01004882.1, on the reverse strand, counting down.
AAGCAATGAAAGCTGAATTTTTCTGTGGACATGTACATAGAGCGTACCATACGATACGATACCAATTAAACTGAGAAAAATAGCAATTTATAATGTATTTAGAAGGAGGGAAATTACAAAAGAGCACAAATTTATATTTTTCATACTCTATTCTCTTTCATAGTACCTTTCTCTCATTTAGTCTTTAATTTATTTTCAAACTTTTCCATAATTCATACCATCTTTTACTTATGGTCTACCTTAATTCAGCTTTTTCTCTCATTCTCTCTCTCTTTCTTTCTCTCTACCTTATTTCGCTCTTCTGCTGCATTTTCCTCAGGCTGCAAAAGAACCAACCATCATAAATCTACCCCTTTATTGCTTCTGAGGAGAGAGAATGAGGGAAAGAGGGAAGGGAGGGGGGACATGGGAGATGCAGAAGAAGAAAAAAGAGAGGAAAAGGGGTGGAGGAATATCTAATCTCAGAGCAAGAGCTACAGGACCCAATGAACAGATGGATAAAATGAAAGGAGGAGAGAGAGGGAGCTTGGGAGGGGCTGAGGATGTCACCATTAATGAGGAAAATTTACAGTTCAGAAGCTAACAGACTCGAGGTCTCTTCAGTAACTGAGACCACCACCAGCACCCCTCTAATTACAAAAGGCATACTAGCACTATTGGCTGACTTTTTCATGTAAACCATAGTTTACTGTGATAGATAATCATGCAACAGATAGTAACAAATTTCACACTTTAATTAGCTGTAGACTGAAGGCCAGTTGTTACGACCAATGAACAAATGGCAATGACATTTAAGTGAACTGTAATTAGTCATTTCAAAATCCTATCAATTCCTGACACTGAAAGAAGAGCTTCTCTCTTCTTTTAGTGTCGCATTTGCTCTTTATTCCAAGGAAAGGATGAGGGAAAGCGATTTTGGTGGCCACGGGGACATCGGAGGTTGGTGCATAGGCATAAATATATTACAGAGTGTCGATTTCCTATTCCAAGAGCTAGCTGTTGCTCAGGGCAACAGGAACCATTACTGTCCCACTGCACAACACAGACATAAAATTCAGAGTTATGGGTGAGGACTTATCGGTTTGACTCTTAGCGTGTCTCTAGGCAAACTGCCCAATGCTGAAGCTTTATCTGAATGATTAAGAGTTAGCTTTTAGTCTTGCATAGCCAGAATTTTGTCTAAATTTCACAAATTTATAACTTATAACATCCACTTAAAAGAAGAGCCATCTAACTGGCATGTTAAAGCAACCAATCCCAGGTCTGATGTTTTGATGCGTTTTGAGTCAGGTTTATCAGAAGTATGTTACATCACAATAAAAGACAGATTTAAAAAATGAATAATAATGGTCCAGCAGTCTTCATGAATGACTATATAGAAAACACACACAAAAAATAAATAAATAGAACATTAAGACTGGTGTGCTATATGCACCTGACAGTCATTGAATGGACTGTGAGGAGACCAATGGACATTTCGGCTGAAACCAAATTAAAAACGCTTGATATATTTTATTTCTGGAAATGGCTGTCACTTACATACATTCCCTGGCTTCTCATCCAAAATCCCACCTAATCAGATCACAACAAATTTAAAATAAAAGTTGGCAAATGCTTCAACAACAAAATGTGAAACCACTGTGTTTGTCCCAAGCACAGGCAAACAAAGATATAATACGCCAATAATTGCTGACGTAACTCTAAAGTGGACAGCTCAACTGTAACAATAACCACCCGACCACAAACATCTCAAAGATTAACTTAAACACATCCAATTTATTACTGCTGTCCTGGTGCATGAAATATTCCATTATAGATATTTAGCTCTCCATAATATAGCATGAATAAAAATCAAGGATCTTACCTGTACATGCTGCTGCATAGAGCCATATGGCATGCCTTGACTCAGCGCTTTTTGCTTTATCATAATCATCCTCTTCTGTTCTTCACTTAGATGGGCTGACTGGTTGGGCATTGGACCTGGAGCTTGTGGTGGTCCACCCCCGGTGCCCTGCATGTAGGGCATCATCGGGTTTTTGGCTTGATTGGCCATGGGCGGTGTCATTCGCTGACTCATGTGGTCTACTCCACTGAAATGAGTCAGCGGCTTGGTGTTGCTATAAGAGAGCTGCTTACTGAGGTTGTTTTGGGCAGCCAAGTTATTAGGTTGCTGCTGCTGCTGGTTGAGCATGTTCATGTGGTTCTGTGGGAGGTAGTTGTTCAAGCTTGGTGTTTTTGGTCCCATTGTGTTGCTAGCATTGAAAGCCTGCGTATACATCATCGGGCTATTTGGTTTGTCTGGGTTAAAGGGTCCACTGTACGGGCTTGTTGGTGCTCCTGCAGGCGACCAGTTTGCTGCCTGGGACTGCTGTTGGTGTTTTTGTTGGATAAGTTTGGCACGCTGCTGAGCAGCCATTTGCTTCAGCTGCTCGGCTGGTGAAAGATCAGATGTGGGTGGGACTTGTACACCTCCACCTGTTCCCCCTGATCCAGGACCACCTACCGTTACTGGAGTTGAATTCACGGGGCCAACGCCAGGACCTGCATTCATCATAAATCCATTCCCAGGCCTTGAGGCCTGGGTCTGTGCTTGGGTGGGTGTTTGCGGAGAACGTGCCACGCAGTTAGCGGGAGATCCTGATGGCATTCCAACTGCTGGTGACTGCTGCAAGGGTTGCTGGGGTGGTGTCCCATTGGCAGCAGTTGCAAATGGGGGACCAGAGGAAGATGGTCGCACCTGAGGTGACCCCATGGGCATCGGTCCATTCTGCGGTTGCGGTGTACTGTTGGGTGCCGTAGCTACAGAGTTAGGTGGTGGGTCTTGTGCAAGCTGCATTTGTTCCATTGTGGCCCGTGTGAAGTCGCTCACTTCCTTTTTCTCCTCAAAGTCCTCGTTGAAGAGGTCGTGCATGTCATCCTCAGGCACGGTGTTGGCCAACTCATCAATCAGTTCCTGCCATTCCTGATCATTCAGATTGATGTCAGAGAATAGCTTGTTCTGATTTGAAAGCGAAGTATCCGAGGACTCGATTCCACCCCCATCGTCCAAAGGCTCTTGTTTCATGTCCTTTAGTAGGCTAAAGCCATCTTCCAACTCCAACGAACCATTCAGTTTAATATCAGGCATTCCACCATTTTTGCCTAAATCCTCAGGTCGTCCAGTAATATGGTTTGTACCAGCATTGCCGTTGCCGGTTCCGTTGTTTGAGGAGGCACTGTTGTTTCCCGAGGGCAAGTTGGGTTTGATGTCCATTGGATGAAGTGGGGAAATGGGTGGGAGGCTACAAAGAGAGTCCATTCCAGCGCATCCTTCCTTACGGAGTCTCTTTGACGTGGGAGAATAACTCCCATCACTGAGGCCATTTTGGTCACCATTTAAAGGAGATCGGGCACTGTCCAATTTCCTCTTCACTGTCTCCTGGAGCTGAGAGAGAAATTAAAGAGAGAACAATGGTTAGAAGGTCTCTTCGGGTCAATATGAAAACAAACAACAACACATTTTCTTGTACAATATCTTGTAATGCTACCTAGTGAAGCAGTTTTGCAGTGTATAATAGTCAGGCATGGTACTTTTCAAACAATTATTTACATTTCAGAGCAGAAGCACGTCAGAGTGGTTTCTAGTCCAGAATGCCAAATTTACATATTCTCGCTATCAAAACACTTCACAATAGGAAAGGTTTTCTGCCAATGATCGTCATTGTGGTTACGTTTACATTTGTTAAAAAAGTAAACATTCACTTGATATTTACTCAACGTGGCTTGCTCTTTTTGTTTATCTGATAGTACAGACGGTCTTTCACTGAGGTGTTGTCTTGACGTCAAATGAGGGGAGGTATTTTGATCAACACAAACTGCCCAAACTTAATTCCAGTTTTGGTTTTCCATAATCTGTGCAGGAGTTTGGGTTTAAACAGAGGTCCCATGAGGTAATAATAGGCTCATTTAAAAAAGAAGACAAGAAGGCCCTTCTATTGGCCACTATGTAAAGACTTAATAGCTATATGCGGATGAAACTCAGTTTAATCAATTTACAGTAGAAAGGTGTCATAATTGTCAATGAATTAGTACCAATCAGTGACGTCAAACAGTCTGTAACTTTCATATTTTTTAGCAAAGCTGTTAATTATATGTGAATTATACTGACTACTCGAAGGTAGTCTTAGTGTGCTCATTCAGCAGCTTGGTTCTATGAGAATTAAACAGTTCCATTTTTAAAAATTGGATTTTTGTTTAGTAAAACACAAGGACACTTTTATCTGACTGTCAGATCAAGTTCTCTTGAACTTTTAACCAACCTAATTATGCAAGGCTACCTTAAGACTAACTATTGAACTAGTCATTCAATCGACTGGCTTGTCCGTTTTTAAGATATGTCGTTTTGCACATGCCTGTTTTACTGGCACTGCACACATAGACAAACATATGAATTCTCACTGCACAGAGAATTACTGATAGGAGGGAAAAGGTGATGAGTGTCAGTTATCACTTCACAATAACAAAGAGAGAGAAAAGAGAGAGAACAGAGGGGAGGGAATCGGATGCAAAATAAACTGAGTTTCACTGTTCACACATGGGCCCACTTTTATCCCACAATGCTCTTCTGCTTAATTTGTCTCAGCCATTAAGCTGTGTCTAAGCCGCTCAACACAAGTATGCTAGACAGTAACACACATGTACATCCCAACAGAGGTTAGGGACAAGAGACCAACCTTAGAAATTTAATTACTTCCTTAAATAGCATTAAATACTGGCACAATCAACCACAAATAAGGAGGGAAAAAAGTTAAATCAGTTGTAATGCGAGTTTAAGCATTCCTCCAGTTAATTCACAAATGATTCTCTTAACATTCAATTGTGTCACTTTGCAGATGGTCCCTTTCCCCTCGCTATTACAGGGCAGTGCGGTGGGGAAAGAACAACTGCAAATATTGATGGGGAAATAGTGTTAGATGCCTCCTGAGAGGTGAGGATAGAATAGAAGGTGAAAAGCATTTCCCATCATCTCTCCTCATCCTTCTGTTTGTGCTAATGACTCTCGCAATGAACACATTTAACAGTGTGTTAATTACAGAAGTGAAATGTGTGCGTAAACCCGGAGATGTAGATGAACCGCAAGAACATTAGCAACAAATTCTCCCCATACACAACCGCAGGATCCCTCTCACCTTCTTCGCTTATCCCAGTGGACTTCGGTGTGTGCGTGCATGTTAGAAATCTCACACACACACCACTGAAACATGCGAAATGAGATTCTGAAACAACAAGATTCATGGATCTTCTCTCAGAGTCTCCTCTGAGGCAATACGTCTAGTCCCCCTCCCTCCTTCTATCTCTTTCTCTCAGTCTGTCTCTACCTACATGACCAGATCAACAGCGACGAGATCATGATGGGAAACAAGAAAGGCTGATGTTTACTGGCTAGCTTTATGCAAAAGAAGATACGCTGGATAAAATGAGGAACGCACACACATACAAAACACATTCTGCTGCAGTCTTCCCCTATAAGACTTTTACACCGTCTGGCTACGCTTAACAGACACGACATGTACTGTAAGCTTTACTGTAGCAAGCTCAAATATGACCCTCGCATTCATGTTGACTGTAGGTCTGTGTGGGGTTGCATCTTTCATTGTTCCACCTCTGTCGTGTCGTGTGCAACAGCTAAGGGGGTTGTCAAGGCAACCGTTGTCACGACGGCTGTCAATATTCGTGCCGTTTATCATGCCATAAAGACGATTAGGATGACTGTCACTCACATGGAGAGAGTGAGTGACGGGGAGAGAGAGAGAGAAAGAAATCAAGGCAGAAATCGAGAACAATGTGGTGCACATAAAACTGGCTGCATTCATACAGTCAGTGTAGGGGACTGACAAAAATATTTGCTGCACATACTAGGCTACTGCGTTTATGAACAGGTAACCAAAGTCAATCGTCTTTTGTAACTGTCAAAGCATGTAACAATAGCTTGGAGTGCCATGCACTTATTTTAAGAGTCAGCAGTGGCAAATCAGTATGAAATGAAAAAAATTATATTAAACAAAGAAAACCAAAATGAAATAAATAAAAATTTACCTAGATAAAATAAAACACAATTTTACAAAATGAAACAACAACAAAAAAGAATACAAAAGTAAATTAAATTAAACAAAATAAAAAATAAGTGATACAAAAAATTAAATACAATGAAAGAAATAACAATTTAAATTAAACAAAATAGTTAAATAAAATGTAACAAAATAAAAAATTTAACAAATAAAACAAAAATTTAATAAAATTGTTAGTACAATCATTACAATGAATTATTAATTACAATTAATATACAGCATTATTTACAATAGGTGAAATTTACTCTTAAAAATGTAACATAAATTGCACTGTGTCAAGCACCCATTTAAATAAAATAAATATATATATATAAAAAATGTAATTACTGTTACTACTATTATTACAAATTCTCTATAGATTTTTTTTTCCGTTATTTTGTCACTCCATTTTAAATTATATTAAAAGAACCATAATTACCAGTAAAAATAGTACTGGCAAACATATTTTGCTATGAGAATATGTCCTCTCAATGCCTTATAAATTTGTGGATGACGTCGGTAAGCATTTTCTCACTCCACTCCTGCACCCTGTCGGTCCTTGTGGGATGAATCCTCTCAGAGTGGCACATGATTGATATCAATAATGATCATCTTCCTGCAAAGACTCTGCATGCTAAGTGAGGTGTGATTAGGTGTGTTTAGCACCACCCGCCTCCAGCAGACATCTTCACTGACGTCCGGGGTCGAGTGGTACTGTACGGTACGAATGGCGCATCTAGCGACACCATAAACAACAGACAGAGACCATCTAGCTAGCAGCTTTTGGCTCAAAACCGTCGTAATAGGATTAGAACGGTGAAAAAACCTCCCCCAAGCCTTAACTAACATGGTAGGGTTAAGAAAACACGCGCAGAGGTAGAGACAGGAAGCAAGAGAAAGTCTGTGCATACGTGTGTGTGTGTGTGTGTATAGCAGGGGGAGGCTGATGTTTGTTTTTCTCCATTTCACTGCCTATTAAAGTGTTCAGTAGCTCACACAAACACACTCCCCTCTCCTGCTCTCTTCACAGTCACCATGTGGGAGAGCACACAGATAAAGGGAGGGAGAGAAATACAAGAGGGAGGGAGGGAAAGACAGAAGAGCTCTTCAGACAGACGGTAATGCTTTCATGTGACTGGAGAGAGAGAGAGAGAGAGAGAGAGAGAGAGAGAGAGAGAGAGAGAGAGAGAGAGAGAGCGCATGGGGGGAGAGAACCACCAAGGTGCAGTTGTTATAGCAACCTCCTGATCCCGAAGCCCCTCCCCCCAGCTCCTAGGCTGAGTGCACTGGACACTTCTGCCAATAATCTCTCTCGCTCTTTCTCTCTAGTGGTCTCCCTCCCTAATGTTTTCTTAACTCTCTCTCCCCTTCTATATCTACACTATACTTTTTTCCTCATCTATTGAATTATCTTCTTCTTTATGTCTCAACCCTGTATTATTGACATTGTTTCGTAGTCGTATTGTACAAAATAACAGAAAACGCAACCTTGATTGTTTCACCTTGAGGCATAAGAGGGTGCACCTATAGCAAATTTGCAAATATATGTTGCATTTCTAGGTAAGAAAATGCTAAATTGTCTCTACATCATAGCCAAGTACAAACTATGGTTATATTGTGTTCAAACAGGTTTCCAGTGACATAACTAGGGCCCTATGACTTCCACGATGCAGAAAACGCAGACGGAATCGCGGAATCCAGTCATAAAAACAGAATTTATATTTTAACATGGAATGTCACAAATAGGTGTCAAAATTTGGATGAATTAATCAAAAATAGGTAATTATACTTAAATCAAATCACAATATGGACTAGTATTTGTAAACATTACGCAGCATAAGTCGATTTAAATATGAATCCTTCAATGTTCTGCAGGACTCTATGAATGGAGCAGATGCATGGTTTGTTTACTAAAGTTACATACAAAGCGCGTGACGCTCATCTGCAGTCTCAACGAGGACATAAATATATGAACAATAGCTCCAGAACTGTTCTGAGAGTCACTTCACGAGCATTTTGCCATTTCATTTGAGTAAAACTAGCATCATATTATATACACACAGAACTTTAAAGCTTTTTACGGCAATCCATCAAAATAAAAGTTCGGTTTAACTTATTATAAACATTGTGTCAGTAATAGGCTATATTACTATTCTTATAAGGACACCTGTTCACACACTCAATCAATCAGACTCCAACCTCTCCACTATGGGCAAGACCAAAGAGCAGTCTAAGGACACTAGGGACAAAATTGTAGACCTGCACAAGGCTGGGATGGGCTACAGGACAATAGGCAAACAGCTTGGTGAGAAGGCAACAACTGTTGGCATAATTATTAGAAAATGGAAGAAATTCAAGATGACAATGACAATTTATTTATACAGCACAATTAATTTCAACTTCAGTCGACCAATGTGCTTTCCAGTAAGTCATTAAAAACAGAAAAAACACACAACAAACAAACAGTAAGGTTATAACATCATACAACTCTGCCATCAACCATATGCTTTCGAAAATAAAAAAGTATTTAGCCTGGACTTAAAAATATTAACAGAAGAAGCTTGTCTAATGGAGAGTGGCAAGGCGTTCCAAAGCCTAGGGGCAGCAATACAGAAAGCACGATCTCCCCTGCACTTAAGCCTCGACTTAGGGGTGGACAATAGATCTTGGTTGGATGACCGAAGGGATCTACTCGGTTGATACTCAGTAACTCACAGAGATAGGTAGGGGCCAAACCATTTCTTGATTTATAAACAAGGAGCACAATTTTAAAATCCACTCTAAAACAAACAGGCAACCAATGTAATGAGCGTAGAATAGGAGTAATATGCTCCCTCTTTTTAACCCCACTCAAAAGTCGAGCCGCAACGTTTTGCACAAGCTGCAAGCGGTATATAGCTATCTGGCTAATCCCAAAATAAAGTGAGTTGCAGTAGTCCAGCCTAGATAAAATAAAAGCGTGAATTACTTTTTCAAAATCTTTAAAAGACAGAAAAGGCTTTGCTTTAGAAAGTAAACGCAGTTGAAAAAAGCTGACTGTCAATCTCCCTCGGACTGGGGCTCCATGCAAGATCTCACCTCGTGGAGTATCAATGATCCTGAGAAAGGTGAGGGATCGGCCTAGAACTACACGGGAGGACCTGGTCAATGACCTGAAGAGAGCTGGGACCACAGTCTCAACAGTTACCATTAGTAACACACTACACGTCATGGATTAAAATCCTGCAGTGCGCGCTTGGTCCCCCTACTCAAGCCAGCACATGTCCAGGCCCGTCTGAAGTTTGCCAAAGACCGTCTGGATGATCCAGAGGAGGCATGGGAGAAGGTCATGTGGTCAGATGAGACCAAAATATAACTTTTTGGTATAAACTCCACTCGCCGTGTTTGGAGGAAGAAGAAGGATGCATACAATCCCAATAACACCATCCCAACCGTGAAGCATGGGGGTGGAAACATCATGCTGTGGGGGTGCTTTTCTGCAAAGGGGACAGGACGACTGCACCGTACTGGGTCTTCCAGCATGACAATGACCCCAAACACACAGCAAGGGCAACTAAGGAGTGGCTCCGTAAGAAGAATTTCAAGGTCCTGGAGTGGCCTAGCCAGTCTCCAGACCTGAACCCAATATAAAATCTACGGAGGGAGCTGAAACTCTGTATTGCCCAGCGACAGACCCAAAACCTGAAAGATCTGGGGAAGACCTGTATGAAGGAATGGGCCAAAATCCCTGCTGCAGTGTGTGTAAACCTGGTCAAGAACTATTCCTGTGTGGCTCAGTGGTAGAGCATTGCGTCAGCAGCGCAAAAGGTTGTGAGTTCGATTCCCAGGGAACACATATACTGACAAAAAATGTATAACCTGAATGCACTGTAAGTCACTTTGGATAAAAGCGTCTGCTAAATGCATAAATGTAAATGTAAACTACAGGAAACGTCTGACCTCTGTAATTGTAAACAAAGGTTTCTGTACCAAATATAAAGTTCTATTTTTCTATTGTATCAAATACTTATTTCAGAAAGTGTATATGTTTATAAAGCATGTGCGTTTCTTTTATTTTTTTAAATGACCGATCGTTTTGCTAGATAAGACCCTTATTCATCGTCTGGTATCGTTTATATCCTTTGAAGCTGCACTGAAACTGTAATTTTGACCTTCAACCGTTTGGAGTCCATTGGAGTTAACTATACGGATACAAATCCTGGAATGTTTTCATCAAAAAATATATATATTTTCGACTGAAGAAAGAAATACATAAACATCTTGGATGACATGGGGGTGAGTAAATTAGCAGGAAATTTGAATTTGAAAGTGAACTAATCCTTTAATAAAGTTAATGTCAATTTGTATAAGTTGTATGGTTTTATCAATTAAACATCCTTTTTGATTAATACAATTTGATTTGATCATTAAAAAAAGAGTCTAGAAAAATTAAAACGGGAAAAAAACGGAATCCAGAAAAAAATACAATGGAATTTGGGAACAAATAAAATGGATTTCATAGGGCTCTACATAACATTTGTCTGTCCATAAAAATTGCAAAAATTGCTGTGCAACATGGCATGATTACAGCCAGTCACATGATGTTTGATGTTTAAATGTACAGTATCTTCTTTATCTTAGCGTGTATCTTGCATTTGTGCAGGGTCCGCTTGTTTGCATGCCTTTTGCCACTTAGCTCGGTTAACTAAGTGCATGTCCTCCGGCAGACGATCAAGCCACTGCTTTTTTGGCCGAACACGTGGTCGTTGTCCAGGCATAGGTTGTAGGCTGTTTTTGCCACTGTATCATCACCGCTTCTGATGATGTGTAAAAAACTATAGGGGTGGTTGGATTTATTCATGCATGTTAAAATATTTATTTATAGCTTATGTATTTCCAGAATCTTATTTACAGCATTATCATAATAGGCTGTTTTAACTTATTGGGAGAAAACCGGTAGTTCTGTGAAATCACCCCCATATAGCCAAAATGGCATGATCATGACATCCCGCATATATTCGACTGTGAGTCAAATCAGGCTGCTCCTATGGAAGTATCAAATCGTCGACTATTCGGGGTCACCCCTAATTAATACAATACAAAATAGAGCGAATAAAGAAAAAAAGTGGAAAGACCCTACATTTGTGTTTTTAAAGATTAAGCATAAAATAATCTGGGATAAATAGAAAAATAGGGGAAATGAGCATACTCAACTAAATACCCAACATTTTTTTTTTTATAAATCAATGCTTATTCAACAAGTAAATATTTCTGAATTGTTACATAAATTATTTCAACTAAATGCAGTTCTTTTGAGATTTCTTTCCATTCAAATAACCATGTATGTATCACTGTTTCCAAAAACATATAAAGCAGCACAACTAGTTTTCAAAAATTTAAATATAAAGAAATGTTTCTTGAGCAGCAAATTAGTATATTATAATGATTTCTGAAGGATCATGTGACACTGAAGACTGGAGTAATGATGCTGAAAATTCAGCTTTGCCATCTTATTAATAAATTACATTTTAAAATATATTAAATCATTTGTACAAAATTATTTAAAATTGTAACATTTCAAAATATAACTGGTTTTATTTTAATATTATGATTGTTTTACTAAAATAATGCAGCCTTAGTGAGCTATATATATATATATATATATATATATAGTCCCCTCCATAAGTATTGGAACAGTAAAGACAAAATTGCTCTTGTGGCTGTGGAGTCAAGACATTTGCAAATATGATAAAAAAATTAATATGAGACAAAACTACACAAGTCATAATATTACTTAATATTATTAGCCGTTTCAGCACATACATATTTTACCAAATAAAAAGAACAGCACTTTTAGAGTTCATCCCACTCATTGATGTTAGCATCAGTATTGGGACAGTTGAACAAAAAGGCAGATATAAAAGATTAAAAGCTATTATTTAGTTGCAGATCCCTTGTGCACAATCACAGCAGTGAGTCTGTGACCCATAGACATCACCAGACTCTTGGTTTCATCCTTTGAAATACTTTTCCCAGCCTTTAATGCATCCAATTCCAATTGCTGCTTGTTTTGGGAGTTTCTGCCTTTACTCTCTTCTTCAGCTGGTGAAATTCATGTTCAATCGGATTTAAATCTGGAGATTGAGTTGGGCAATTGAAGACTTTCCATTTCTTTGCCCTTATAAATTCCTTAACTGAACTGGCAGGGGGTTTTGGGTCATTGTCCTAATGCAGTATGAAGTAGGGGTCGACCGATTATCGGCGCCGATATTAAGCATTTTTACGATTATCGATATCGGCCATTTTCAAAACAGATTTGCCGATAATTTTTTTTAATATATAATTTTTTTTTATTATAATTTCTTTTTTTATTATGCAAACAAACATACTATTTACAGGTGACATTATTTATTGGTGAATAAATAATACAGGTGAAATTATTTAATTTTTAAATGCGCTATTTGGCTCGATGTAGCCTGTCTCGAGAGCAATCTAGAGCAATCTCCACCCACCGCTCATCTGATATGTAGAGAGTCACGAGTCCGACCAATCAACGCGGAAAACTGAAGGCAGTCTCACACCGAAAGCACTTGCTAACTGGAGCTGCCTCAGTGATCACGCATCAGTTGTCTCTCAAAGGTAAGGCAGCAGCAGACGTTGCAATAAATCACAATCCACTATGATGTCCGCGATGCGAAAATGCGGGCGGAATCGCGGAATGCAGTCATATAATGGAATTTACCGTATAACGTGGAATGTGTCGAAGTTTGGATGAATTAATCAAAAGTAGGTCAGTACACTTAAATCGACTCGCGCTATGGACTAGTATCTATACATATTAAGCCGCAAAAACACTATTTAAATATGAATCCTGCATGTTCTACATCTCTGTTAATGAATGACACAGACGTGCGGTTTCATTTGCTGCACACATACATACTAAAGCGCGTGTGATGCGGTGTTTTCAACATCTGCCGTCTCACTAAATGAGGACATAAATACATGAACAACATCCCCAGAACTGCTCGGAGAGTCACTTCATGAGCATTTGACCGTTTCATTTGAGTAAAACGATCGTCATATCATATATACATAGGCTACAGAAACTTAAAATGTCCTCATGGCAACCTGTCAAAATATAAGTTCGGTTTAGCCGAATATATTACTGTGGTGCAGTAGAATATACGTAATACAACTACAACAATTATTACAACTTTTGTTGAGAATAATCACACAATACGCTAAATACGTTTACTTTAAGTTTTACAAAATGTTTACAGAATGCTTCTGGGTGATCCCTGCACTTATGTTATTATTAATATTACTGTTTATTTAATATTGTTGTTATTAACAGTTTTCAGAATTAAAGACATGTTTAAAAGCATTTAAAGAACGTTTTTTGTCAGAGCTCTTGTTATTATTAATTTTGGCATTCATTTTCATTTTTACACCAGACACGTTTATCGGTTCAAAATATCGGTTATCGGTCTACTTGATCTGTAATAATCGGTATCGGCATCGGCCCTGAAAAACACATAATCGATCGACCCCTAGTATGAAGCACTTCCCAATGAATCTGGTGGCATTTTCTTGAATATTGGTAGGCAATATGGTTTTGTACTTTCCAAATTCATTCAGCTACTGTCATCATACATTAAGTCATCAGTAAATTTGAGAGGGCCTGTTCCAGAGACAGCCATGCATGTCCATGCCATGACACCACCTCTACTATGCTTTGCAGATGAGGCTGTATGCTTGGGATCATTTGCAGTTCCCTTTTTTTTCTCCACACATTTGCTTTCCCATCACTTAAATAAAGGTTCATCTTTGTCTCATCGGTCCATAAACACAGCTCCAAAACTCTTCTGGCTCACCTTTGTGCTTTTTTGCTACCTCTTATCTTGCCTTTCTATTTTTGGTGCTGGTCAGAGGTTTGCATCTTGCTGTGTAGCATCTGTAATTCTGTGTCAAAGTCTCCTGAGGACAGTATCATGTCAGAGCATCACCCCAGCTTTCTGGAAGTTGTTGGTGATTTTACAGACACGTCTTTTAGGGTTCATTTTCATAGCTTTTTGTATTTGTCTGTCATCAACTACTGTTGTTTTCTCAGCTGATCAGGTAGTTGTTGGTGTCGCTGGTGGTTTCCAAACTCTTGATTTCTCCATGCCCTTTGTTTTTGCTATAGCTCTAATTGACTTCCTCTTTTCTTTTAGCATCCAAATTGCTTGCTTTTCTCTCAAAGTCAGCTCCCTCGTCTTCATCCTGGTTTGTGTGTGTCATCGAATGCAAGATTCAGAATACATAAGTAATGGATATAACTGATACGACACATTCCCTGCTTTTAATAACTAAAGAATTAATACAACAGGACACAGCAGATCACTTTGAAAGACCTGTGAGGCAACTGTTCCAATACTTATGCTCACATCAGATAGGGGTGAAACTCTAAAAGTGCTGAACTTCTTAGCTGATAAAACATCTGTGTTGAATAACCCAATAATAAAATGTGACATTCTGTAGTTTTGTCTCATATTCATCTTTTAATCATATTTGTAAATGTCTTGACTCCACAGCCAACAGAGCAATTTTGTCTTTACAGTTCCTATACTTTTGGAGGGCATTGTTTATATATATATATATATATATATACACCACTGTCCAAAAGGTGTGTGTGTGTGTGTGTGTGTGTGTGTGTGTGTGTGTGTGTGTGTGTATATATATATATATATATATATATACACACATACACACACACACACCTACCTTTTGGACAGTGGTGTATATAAAATATTGAGCAATATCGTTACATATAAAACACAATTGGAACTGGAAAACAATAACCAATATGATAATATATAATTTATCTGTATTAAAGACTCACTGAAAAAGTGCTTGATTTTATTAATACAATGGATTCCCATTCTATGAGCTAAACATACACATAGACAAGCAGATATTCAAATCAAACAACAACAAAATCTTAGACGACCTCGAAATTCATGCTATAGGCTCAGGGTGATTTTTGTGTGAAGCATGTGTTACAGGCTAAACCTAATACGTGTATGTGTGTTTAATCCACATCATTAAATTGAGCTGTCGAATGTGCAGTGGGCACAGTACAATAAAGGCAGACCGACCTTTGACACGCAACAGATAACACAGCTAAACACACAACACAGGCACATACACACAGACTCTCTCTTGTAAATACTGTGCAGAGTGCTCATCTAAAAATTTAGTTTGTGTAAGTGTGTATCTAGCTCATCAGACTTTAAAATGAGCTGAGTGCATGACCCTTTAATTTAAGAGGTGAAAGAAGCATCATATAGTACTACAGACAGTTGAGCTTACAAGTTTACACATTTGCAGAATAAATTAGAAGATTCATAAAAAATTCATTTCATTTTTTATTTATTACAACCCCCGGGAAGCTATTTGCTATAGCATAAATGTATATATATTCCATTAGACAAAAAAGTTACTGAAATTACACAAATTATCCTGTTCAGGAGTTGACATATCTTTGGTTCATAATATTGCATGTTGATCCTTGAGCTACTATTATTTTTAGTTGTAGATGTTATTGTGTACTAGACCATGGATTGTCCTGGCTAGTAAAGCAGCTTACTGTTTCTAATATTAATTATTAATAAAGAAACTTTCACGAGAGAAGCAGCGATGCCTGAATCATTAACAAATTACTCTGAGTTAAATTTGCGATTAAAGGTTCATCCCAATCATAAATCAAGTATGAATGATTCAATAAAAAATTGGATTGATTCAACTCTCTAGTTAACCGAAATTTAACTGGACAAAAATTTAACTGTTGACTAAATATCTGGTCTGTTAGTCAACAAAGCTATTGTAAAACCTCAGAAGACTTGAAAAGCGCACAATTCATATATGACCCTGGACCACAAAGCCAGTCTTAAGTCACACGGGTATATTGTAGCAATATCCAACAATACATTGTAGCCTGGGTTAAAATTAAAAAATGTATGCCAAAAATCATTAGGATATTAAGTAAAGATCATGTTCCATGAGTAAATATAAATGTAAATACATCAAAACTCTATTTCTGATTAGTAATATGCCTTATAGTCCAGGGTCACATATGGTCTACTTTCATATCATTTTTCAAGTTGTATAGCTCCAGTGCCTATTCAGTATAATGCAAGGAAAAAATTGACCAGTACATTATTTAAAATGTATTCTTTTGTGTAACACACACAAAATAAATAAATAAACAATAAATAAAAGCACAACAATGACAGAAGGTTAATTTTAGGAGTTTTATCCCTTTAAGAATCAAATGTATATACTTTTAAAAAAGAACATGTATCTATGAAATAAGCATATCTGTTATGCATGTTCCTCAGAGCAATACTAAACAAAATAGTTTTTATGATGACTCTTACAGATTATGCAAGGGTTATATATAAATATGAGGAGGACTGTACGTAATTAAATACAACAAACACAGCTGTATTAAAACCAACTGAGTCATTTTTAACTTGTCGCAAGCTGTTGTTTTGTGATCAATACACGTTGTTCACGCTTGAATCAAGTTGTAGATAAATTTTGGAATGTTGTGGTTAGCTGGAAAAAATGTATTACCTCACCCCTCCTTTCTCTCTCTCTCTCTCTCTCTCCCTCTATCTATCTTTTCTACCTCACTCGCTCTCTCTCGTGAGTTCCTGTCTGTGGGATACAGAGGTTTATAAATAACTCTCAGCCCAGTACAGTGTTTTTGTGAGTGCATGTGGTGGCAGTATGTGTGAAGATGGAAGGAGCACCCACTGGCTAACACTAATATAATAAGATATTAATGAGGGAGAAGAAGAAGAGAGAGAGATAGAAGGAAGACAGGGGGGGAGGACAGGAGTGAGCAGAAGCAGAAGAAAGGAGGGAGGAGAAAGAGGGGGCACGGAGAGTCAGCACACGGGACTTCCGCTCGTTGAGCAACACCGCCTCCTCCTAAACGCTGCTAAATACTCGCTCTCTCTCGCTCGCCGGCTCCCTCCCTCACTGTTAATGGCAGCCTGTTTAAACACTGGCTGAGTGAATGTGTATGTGTGTGCGAGTGCACTGTAGCGCCTGGGTGCATGTTAAACACAGTCCCTGAAATCCTACTCCAATCCAATAAAGCCTTTAGCAGCCCTGCCAGCAGAGACAATTACTGCACCTCACCCAGAGAGAAAGAGAGAGAGAAAGAGAAAGAGAGAGCCGGGAAACGGAAGGGAGAGAAAGAGGAGAACAGGAAGCACGGAGAATGAGGGAGGGAAGACAAAGAGCAGCTCGTCACAATACACTGCTCATAATCATCTGTACATTCCTCACACACTCTTCAGGCTAAGCTCCTCCCACTGACTTCATTTGGCACATTCTTAATAACGTCGAGTCATCCATTCATCACTGTAAATATGGGTTTGACGGTGACTAGTTCCAATTGTGAAGTATGTCTCACATATATGTGATACACGTGCAAATATACAGACAGATGCAGATCACTGAGGGTTGTACTGTTGTGCATAACAGTGAAAATTAAGACAAAATGAATTGCATTTCTCACAGCTTGGTTGCCATTTACAAACTAAATAAGGCGTCCATAACAACCATACAAAAAAACTAAGTGTTAGCAATTCATTTGCAAAATGTATAATTATTTACACTGTTTAAAGTGAATGTAATAATCAAGTTCAACAAAAATAATTTACTCCCTACCACTACTACTAGAGTGATTTCACAACACATCAATCGGCCATATTAATGGCACTGAACATAAACAATGCCACTGAACTAGGGCTGGGCAATATGACCTAAAATCAAAACCTTGATTAATTGAACACTTTACCTCAATTACGATTATTGAATGATTTTGTTTCCCCCCTCATAGTTCATTAAAGGCCTGTACTGTAAATAAATTAAACTATTAAAGGTGGAATTTTTTTCCTAATGAAAGAGTGCATTTCTTATCTTCTGATTTAAAAATAATTGAAGAAAACTATTTGGGGTATTTGTAAAAAAAAAAAATGAACAATTGAAAATCAAGTTGATTTGAAATGAAGACGTATTATGGAAAAAGTCACATTTCAGTTTATTGTAAAAGTTAGTTTTCTAAAAGAAAAAAGAAACTAATAATGTTCTGCAAATAAGATAAGTGAATATTGCCATATTATAAGTTGAAAATAACCAGCGTCTCTTGCAACAAAAAACATTTTAAATATTGTCATGTGAAACTTAGAAAATAACTTGTTTCTCTTCTAAATTAATATTATTTTCAATAATGCAATGTGAAAAGTAGAAAATAATAACTTGCATCTCCTGTAAACAAATATTTGAAATAATGAATGTAAATAGAACACTGATTAGACAAAGAGCATGGCACCGTCTCAGGGATCTTGTCCTGTCACTCTACATGCGCAGTATTTCCTCTACGTTCTTAATGGCCAATCACACAGAACACGTTGTTACGTCTAAAACCGCGAGACGCAGTGCAGAATGCCTATTCCGTCGTTGTGCTGTCAAATACAAAAGTTGCCATGCCAACCTACTACTGTAAACAAATGTTTACATGACAGCAGACAAAAAAACTAAATACAGATAAACATGAAATCCTTTAACAAAAATGAAATAACTGACATGGGCAAATTAAGTCGGTTAGAGGTTCTGAATTTCGATTAATCGTCCAGCCCTACACCGAATCGTACTGATTATTGCTGTTGAAAATGGCCAATTATAGTCATATTTTTGGCTGTACTAATTGGTCGGACTGGGAAAAACATTTGGAGTACTATAGACTGCCAAAGATTCTAACTAATCAAGGAGAAGAGAGCAAAAAAAACTGTCTGAGGATAGAAGGCGTTTGTGGTTACCAAACTGAACCAGGATTTCCAGGGCAAAAATCTTGACAAAATTCGTGTTTTTCTTATCATTTTTTCTCAGGTAGGTGAAATATTAGGCTAATATCTTAATACAGCTCGTACACATCTTTAACTTAGTTTTCTAAATATCGCTCCCGTTCCTGCTTATAAGTTCTTCTCTGATTTTTTTTCTCTTCTACACTTTTTCCTTGGTTTAGACAGCATAAATTAGTAGAGATAACATATTCAGTATGTGCAATCCATGCTGTTGTTTACATCTGAGTATCTCCAATTCGAGTAACTGACCAAACCGTGATGTAGGTGTAAAAAACACTATATTGGCATATATTCTAAAGCAATTAGCAACATAGTAAGCTAGTATGCTAAGCTGTTAACATGTTCTCAACCTTCTTCCTGGAGGCACACATTTTGGACGTCTCCTTTAACTGTGCCATTCATTTTGGTTTTAGATTCTTTACTAACGAGCTGATGAGTTGAATCAGGTGTTTAATTGGGAAGAGCTTGAAAATGTGTTGTGTTGGTGTGCCTCCAGGAACGGGGTGGGAAACACTGTGCTAGCCAAAGGCGATCCGAAAAAAAAACATCCCCTGCTTCCAAATATGCCTAATTCCAGACTATATACCAGGCTAAAACTGTAAGTGAAAGAATAGTATGTGTTACAGATTCATTAAAGTTCATAAATTTAATTCTTATTAGTGGCAATTTTTAGGCATTAAGACCAATAATAAATACCTGCTGTTCATTTGAACCAAACAAATGCGGTAAAGGGGGCAGCAATATCATTATTAAAATTGAAAATATCACATTCAACGAATGACTTTAACGTGTTTACATTAAAGTCATTCGTTGAATGTGATATCAATTTGAACCCAGATCAGTTCTACATCTGCCACATGACATTTTACGATCTGATGATTACGGAAACATAATCCACTGGACTGCAGATTTCAAAACACTTTAATCGACTGGATAATCAAGGATAATCTGACACCACATGATAACTCAACATTCCTGAAGACAAAAAAAGGCAAATTGATATTAAGTGTGTGATCACTGCAGAACTCTGGGGAACTTCAGCTTTTTACTGGCAACCCACAGGAGATCGAGGACTTTAAAAAGGTAACATGGGTGGATTTTCCTTAGATTACCCAAAACACCCTCCGGTGCCTATGTAAATGATGGAAATGAGTGATAAGAAGCTAGTCTTGATTACGTATCCACACTAGCCTAGCGCTACTGACTCAACTATGGGATACCTGTAGTTGAGACACCTGAGGTCTACAGTTATGCTAATGACCCGTTTGCCTAAAGACCCGTTCACACCAAGAACGATAACTATGAAGATGTGGTCTGGACTCTGCTATTCTTAAGATTGAGAACAATTTTAGAACTATATCTTTATAGTTATCGTCCTTGGTGTGAACAGGGCTTAATGGTTAATTAGCATTAATGCTACAGGTTAAACATCTCACAAAATGCCTGTCTCAAATGGCACCCAATTTGGACTTTGGTGCCTTTGAGTCCAAATTTTGGTGATGTACTGGCATCTGGCAGTGTCTCTGTTCGAATATACATATCCCCTTATACAACAGGTGAAAACTGTAATGAGCAGTATGTCGAAATTCATAGTATTCATAAAATAGATGAAAAGTACCCTAATGACCCACTGCCTCTGGTGAGACTCTGAAATGCGCATGTGCTGGACACTTTACTATCCTATGATGCAACGAGAGAGGAGTTCAACTGACGCAGGTAGGTTCACATGACAGGGACAACATGACAAATGCAATACATCAAGATTACATCCCACTTTATTACTTTAATTTCTCTCCCTCCCTCATTCTTTCCCATTTACCCATCTGTTTATGCAAAGTATTTCTCTGTTTATATCTTCCCATCTCTGCTTTCACCATCCATCTCTCTCTCCAAATGCTCTTTTCTCCGTCTGTCTCTCTTTCTCTATTTTTAGTGTTCCACTGCTTCCTGTTCTTGGAGCTGTACCACAGCAAGGGGGAGGGAGGGAGGGAGGGGAGAGAGGAGAGAGAGAGAGAGAGAGAGAGAGAGGAGAGAGAGAGAGAGAGAGAGAGAGAGAGAGAGAGAGGAGAGAGAGAGAGAGAGAGAGAGAGAGAGAGAGAGAGAGAGAGAGAGAGAGGAGAGAGGAGAGAGAGAGAGAGAGAGATGTGGATGGCGGAGGAAGAAAGGAAGTGAGGAGAGGAGGGGTTTGTGCCTTCTGTCCTCAGTCCTCTGTAAATCAATCCAGCCATTTGCCTGTCCTTTTACTCTCTCCACCACCACCCTTTCTCCCTCCATCTCTCCCCTCATACAGAGATTAGGCTCAAAGCAGGAGGAAATTCATAAAACAAGGGGAGGAGGGTGAGAGAGGGACACAGAGGAGGAAAAAGTGATAGGAAAGGAAAAGGAGGGAAAGAAAGGACAGAGTAAGCCAATAATATAAAAATTAGCTCTAATATTTATAATGCCTATACATACTGAGTCTATTTGGACATGATGAGCTTTCTAAATGATGTCTCAGTTGCAGTTATTCATAGAGTATCATGTCATTCCATGTACTGATTCAAACAGGATCAGGATCTCTGTAGTTTTTACCAAGGTCTTGTCTGGATGTGGCTATTACTGAAGGTCATGCGCTCTGGATATGTGCATCACAGCATTTACTGAAACACACAAGACTATAACAGATAAAAGGAAGGGATATATTAAGAAGAGGATCATACCTGACACTGCTACTATTATGACTAAACAGGTAAACAAGCAAGCAGGTTTCGGAGTAGATTAACTGGCAGAGGACAGCGGTAGCAGCATCAAGGTCATAGGTTCAAATCTTAAAGAGATAGTTCACCCAAAAATGTAACTTCTGTCATTCATTATTCACTCTTATGTCATTCCAAACCTGTAAGACCTTTGTTCATCTTCTGAAAACAAATGAATATATTTTTTATTAAATCTGAGAGCTTTCTGACCCTGCATAGACAGCAACGCAACTGATGCGTTCAAAGTTTATTTTAGTATATTTATTTTTAAAAGCGCCTTCAAAACAGCCTAAAGGCTGACCAGCACACACAATTTAAAACAAAAATGAAAATCAACAAATTAACACATGTTGAAGGCTAAGGAATACAAATGAGTTTCAAGGAGAGATTTAAAACAGATAAATAGGGGGCCATTCTAAGGAGTACAGGCAAACTATTTCACAATCAAGGGCCCACCACCAAAAAAGGCTCGGTCCCTACAGCGTTTCAGCCTCGAGCAAGGGATTGTCAGTAAGTTAAGGTTGCTAGATCTTAAACTTCTAGAAGGGTTATAGGGAAAAGTAAATCAGACAAGAATTTTGGAGCAAGATTATGTAGACATTTAAACACAAATAAAATAATTTAAAAAAATCAATCCTAAAGTGGACTGGGAGCCAATGAAGGGCTCGCAAAATGGGAACGACGTGGTCATATTTCAAATCAAATCAAATCAAATCACTTTTATTGTCACATCACCACAGCACAAGTGCCTTGGTGAGTGAAATTCTTACGAGCGTGCTTTGGCAAATTGTTTTATTTTGCCAAAAGTATAGGGTCACCCCCTTCTAATGAAAGGTTTGACTACTTTAGTACTTTCCATGGGTACAAATCTTAATGTTTAAGCATATAATGATATTCTAGGGAATTCTGTTATTCTA
>QVTF01004881.1:0-30989 GCA_003573665.1 Oxygymnocypris stewartii | reverse complement strand
GAGGTATTTTAACAGATATATGTTGTGAATAAAATAGTTTATCAAAAAGATTAAGCATTTTATCACTTACTTTATTTTGTTTCTTATCCATATGACTTACAAAATTATATGTTAAGCAGAATGTGTTATTCAGTTATTTTTTTCATATAGCTAATTAAATGGTGATTAAGAGAGTTTCTCTGTCTGTCATCTAATTTTGTGTGCCAAATATATTTATTAATATCAATTAATTGGTAACGCTTTTACAGTAAAGTGTTATAATGTATTACCCAACATGAATGAGCAATACAATTATTACAATATTAATATTTGTTAATTTTATTTAATAAATACAGTCGTTCATTGTTAGTTCATATTAATTCACAGTGCATTAACTAATGTAAACAAACATAACTTGTGATTTGAATAATGCATTAGTAAATGCTGAAATTAGCATTAACTAAGATAAATAAGCATTAACTTAAATAAAGATAAATGCTGTAGAAATATTGTTCATTATTAGATCAGGTTAACTAATGTTAACTAATGAAACTTTATTTTAAAGTGTTAGCAATTTATTGTGTAATAATTGTAGTTAATTACATATGTGACCCTGGAGCACAAAACATTCGGTTACGACTGTAACCTCGGTTCCCTGAAGAGGGAATGAATGTTGCGTAAATTTGACGCTTTAGGGGAACGCTTTGCATGATATGTCTTGAAGCACATGTGAAATCAATCCAAGGTGTAATTGGGACGTCAGAGGGGGTGACGTCACGGACCAGGAAGCAATAAAGCCTGCCCAAACTAAGCTCTCACTAGCTTAAAGTCTGAGCAAGTCGCCTACAGGCACAAAGGAGATATGGCGTTGAACGTTCGTTCCCTCTTCAGGGAACCGAGGTTACAGTCGTAACCGAACGTTCCCTTTCAAGGGAACTTTGTCGTGTCAATTTGGCACTTTAGGGGAACATTAATACAACGAATACATTAATAATAGCGACGAGTGCCTGCCCTGTGTGAAATCTAACGAGCAGCACTAGGACGAGATCACATGGGAACCTGAGGTAGAGTCCAGGTCCAAATAATAAAATCTGACGAATATGTGCAGTGAGGACCAGCCTGCCGCATCACAAACCTCTTGGAGAGCAACTCCTGATATCAGGGCCTTGGAGGCCGCCATACTACTGGTCGAGTGGGACTGGACAGCCATAGGAGAAGGTTGACCGGCCGACTAATATGCAAGTGAGATGGCCTCAACCAACCACTTGCTCATTCTTTGCTTAGATGCAGGGGACCACTTTTTAGGAGATACAAAACATACAAACATCTGTTCATTTTAGTGCCAGAGGGCAGCTCTGTGGAGCAAACTGGGCCTTTCCTGGTCCGCATTCTGAAAGGAGGAGGACAGAAGGCTTGCAGTACCTCAGCCTCAAAGTACCACGGAGGAAAACGAGATACCAGGGGGTCTTTCTCCAATGACATTCCACCCAAAGGAATGTGGTAAGCACTTATGGCCATCACATACACCTTTAAAGTGGATGGGGCTAGCCCTGCAGTGAACCGATCTTGCAGTAACTCCAGCACTGTACCGACTGGGCAGTTAACTGGGTCCAGCTGATGGTCACTACACCATGAAGTGAAAACTTTTCACTTCAAGGCATAAAGTTCTGGTGGGAGCTCTGGAGTGGAGAATGGTCTCAACAACCTCGGTTGAGAGACTCGAGTCTATGAGCTGGGCCTCCTCAGAAGCCAAGCCCACAGTTTCCACAATTCTTATTGGGGGTGAAATATCAAGCCCCCTGCTTGGGACAGAAGGTCCCTCCTGACGGGGAGCTCCAGAGGAGGCCCGTCGAGAAGGGATATTATATCTGGGAACCAGGATATAATGATTCACAAGAAATGAAAGCTCTGTTAGAGAAAGGGGCCATAGAATATGTACCATTTGGTAAGGGTACACCCTTATCAAATGATAAGGGTACACCCACACTGATAAGCCATACTGATTAAAAATGTATAACCTGAATGCAATTGTAAGTCGCTTTGGATAAAAGCGTCTGCTAAATGCATAAATGTAAATGTAAACCATATTCTGTCCGGCCACCGTGGGTAATGAGAAGTAGTAGAACCCGGTCCCGGCAAACTCTCTTCAGGACTCCCGGGAGCAGAGCGATCAGGAGAAATGCATATATATGAAGCCTCTGCCATGTCTACACTATCGCATCCAGCCCAAGAGGAGCTGGATGCGTGAGAGAGAACCAGAGTGGACAGAGAGAAGTCTCTCGAGACGCAAACTCCCTCCATATCAGCTCCACCACCTCGGGGTGGAGCCTCCATTCCCCGGGCCTCAGCCCCCGTCTCGATAGGATGTCTGCTCCTATATTGTGGGCCGTCACCCACAATATAGCTCACCCGGATGTAAGCTGCTCGAAGAGACAACAACTTCCCTTGGGACCACAGGAGGATTTGGCATGCCAGTTTGCAAAGTGGACATGACCGCAAACCCCTCTGGTGATTTATATAGGAGACCACTGATGTGTTGTCTGAGAGGATGAGCACATGGTGGCCCCTGAGATCTGCTGGGAAATTCTTGAGAGCAACAAATACAGCCAACATCTCTAGACGGTTGATGTGCCATGAGAGCTGCTGGTCCTTCCACCCTAACTCGAGCATCCCTCTAAGATTGCTCACCTACCCGTGAGAGAGGCATCTGTCGTTAGCATCTTGCGACAACATGAAGCTCCTAACATGGGACCCTGGGACAGGAACCAAGGTTTCTTCCACATTACCAAGGCACGAAAGCATCGCCTCATGACCTTGATCATGCGAAAGGGGTTGCCCCTCGGGGAAAATGGCCAGAACCACATCTCGATGCCGCACTGCCAACTGATGTGACTGAGCTAGAATCAACCAATTGTCGATGTAGTTCATAATGCGAATACCCTAAAGCTGAAGAGGCACCAGGGCTGCATCTACGCATTTCGTGAAAGTGCGGGGTGATAATGCGAGGCTGAACGGATGAACCCGATATCGGTATGCTTTGCCCCCAAAAGCGAACCTCAGGAACCTCCTGTGACACGGAAGGATGGATATGTGGAAGTATGCATCCTTGAGATCTATCGTGACAACCCAGTCCTCGGATCTGATCTGTGGCACGATTTGTCTGAGTTAACATTTTGAACTTGAGCTGCATGACGGAGTCGTTCAGAACTCGAAGATCTAAAATGGATCGCAACCCCCCCCCCATCCTTCTTTTGAACTATGAACAAAACCCGGTTTCCTGTTGGTGTGAGGTACATATTTTATGGCCCCTTTCTCTAACAGAGCTTTCACTTCTTGTTCCATTACCAGAACCTGCTGGGGGGCCACCTTGGTGGACAACACCCCTATAAACCTGGGAGGACGAGACCCGAACTGTACCCTTTTCTATAGTCTGCAGGACCCAACGAGATATATTTGGCAAAAGTTCCCACGCTGCCACATCGGGGGGGTCCTCATTGGCCTGAGCCCTCGGGCATCAGGTCTCCCTTTCCCGCAGCCTTCTTAGAAATGATAACGGTCCTCAGATTCGTTTTACACTTCGAAGGCTGCGGTTGAGCGTGCTTTCTGTGTCCCCATTCTTAGGTGGGGGAGCACGATAAGCCACACTCTGTCTAGTTGTGCTGTCAGAACAACATCCTGAAACGGCGAACCATCAGGAAGCATCTGAACTGACCACTCTGGGGGGTGGGCATCCCAAGGCCACAACGTTTCTGGGTGGACCTTGAGATATGCACTTGCGCCCTGAAGCACACGAGGTGGCAGGGTTAGCAGAGCGGTCTACTGAGGTCACCGAAGGGAGACGGACACCGTAAAAAGAGGTGTTGACACCTCAGAAACCTGAGGAGTTGTTCGCAAACTGCGTTCGGACCACAACTTCAGCCCTCATCATGATCTCCTAGCAATTCAGCCTGGTAGGCTTGCA
This sequence comes from Oxygymnocypris stewartii, assembly GCA_003573665.1. NCBI lineage: Eukaryota > Metazoa > Chordata > Actinopteri > Cypriniformes > Cyprinidae > Oxygymnocypris > Oxygymnocypris stewartii. Next base: position 27,049 of record QVTF01004881.1, on the reverse strand, counting down.
GCAGATACATTGTGTGTTAACACGCTGCTGCCTGACCAGCCGCTGCCTTTCCCACCAGTGCTGATATAGTTCTCACTGGCTTAATGGGTAAAGCTGGGGACTTATTTATATAGTATAGAGGAATATTGATATGTTTGTGTACTATAAAACTCTATAGGGAACCGGTTTCTCCTACGATCTTGACGCGTCGGTGTGGAGATCAGGAAAAAAAAAAAAACGGCAGTCCCCGGACTTGAGGTTGTGTACTGGACCTGTCGGGATTGGAGTGTCTGCAAGGGAAGCACATTGCCCTCGAGCGCTGACTGTGCATGCTCTTCTCCCAAACAGGCAACACAAAGAATGTGTGTATCCCCACCCGTTTAGATAACGTGGGCAGGGAAGAACGCACATTCTAAAAGCGTGTCATTGCTTGCTCGCCATATCTGTTCTCTTTGTGTTAAAGTAATGACAGACAGTACAAAATAGGACAGACAATTCACACAGAGCGCTTTTGAAGACCAACAAAAGCTAGTGACAGCTTTGTTTGGGCAGGCTTTATAGCTTCCTGGGTCGTGACATCTCCCGCTCTGATGTCCCATTAACCTTGGATGATTTCACATGTGCTTCAAGACTTATCACTCAAAGCGTTTCCCTGAAGAGTTAAATCGATGCTTTGAAAGGGAACTAGTCATAAGTAGCACAGGTATATTTGTAGCAATAGCCAAAAATACCTTGTATGGGTTAAAATGATCAATATTTATTTTATTCCAAAAATCATTAGAATATTAAATAAAGATCATGTTCCATTAAAGCTTCATTTTTGATTAGTAATATGCATTGCTAAGAACTTCATTTGAACAACTTTAAAGGCGATTTTCTCAATATTTTGATATTTTTTGGTACCCTCAGATTCCAGATTTTCAAATAGTTGAATCTCAGCCAATTTGTTTTCTTATCCGAACAAACCATGCATCAATGGAGATATTATTTATTCAGCTTTCAGGTGATGTATAAATGACTGGTTTTGTGATCCAGGGTCACATATGATTTTCAAAAGCTGAAGTGATTACATTTATTTATTTGTTAGAATATGTATAATTCAATATTTAACTAATTGCAAAGCTGAATAATCAATCAAAGTCTATTAAATTAATCAGTGGAATAAACGATGATTAGTCAATTATTCGTTCTAATAATCATCAGATTAATCGATTATCAAAATAATTGTCTGTTGCAGCCCTAACACACACACACACACACAATGCATCAGTTCCAGCATTGCTAACTTGACAGTGCAGTTGGTACTTAAATCTAAATAAAATACAGTGAAACAAACATCAGCGGGCCCGCCACTGTTTCACCGTTGGAACGCGACTGAAGTACAAAGCCTATAATTTACATAATAAATATCAGTTTACCATTCAGATACGTTGCATCACAAATCTATAAATATTACAGAATATTTGGATTTTTACTGAATGAGAGAGGTAGGATACATGAGCACAAAGCTCCATTTCACAAGCAGTCGAGTGCGCAAGCCTTTAAAGTATAAAAAGTCAGTCTATGTGAGAGACGCGTTCAGAATCTTCACAGCATCGGTCATTGTCTAGTGGGCTTTGTTTTCAAGTAAGCAACTCATGGCATTCTCTGTTCTTCTTCTGGTCGATTATTGCCTGTATTCGTTGTAAGGCCTCATTACAACCGAGGTGTCCGTACCGTGATGGTCAGGACGAATGCAAGTATCGTTCCACCCCCAAAAAAAAATATATATATAAACATATATAGAAACTTTGGACACAAATGCGTTCTTGTTGGCCCTTGGTCTCAAAGAAAAGTATTTTACAAGGTGGTGAATTGGTATACATTTATATGATGTCAATTGTATGAAAAATATATATTTTTTAAAGAAAGAAGTGAAAAATAAGGTCCACATCTAACCCCACATAAGTGTCACCAGGCCATAAGCAGATCAAACAAAAATTGATGAATGAGATCATACAAATTCATATGAATTCACCAATTCCCCAAAACTAATTTTTTTTTACAAATTACCATGAGACTGTGTTTTATCAAGCAAATATCAGCATCCTAGCAACCACCCAGGACACTTCAGGAACTTCAGCTAACAACAACTCTGAACACCGCAGTGCTGCCCACACACAAGATTAGCAGTTTATGCACAAGCAAATATCATTCACAAAAAAATGTATCAATGATTTTATCCTTTATGCTGCATTGATATGTTTATTCATTGAATTGTTAGTATCATATCAACTGCCAAAAGCAAGTAAAAGCTTCTATTTTCCAAGTAACAACAGAAATATACATTATTTTTAACTCTGTTGGTGTTAAAGTGATTTAAAGAGCTAATTATTTTTAGTTTCCTGAGAATATTGAACTTTAGCTTAAAGAATAAATAAAATCGGTTACACTTTATTTCGATAGTCCACTTTAGACATTCTACTAACTATAAGTAACTTTGTAATTACATGTCAATTAATTATCATTCATTTTCAACTACATGTCTACTAACTCAGGGTAGGTTTAGGGTTAGTAGAATAATCTGACAAATACTTGCACAGTTTCTCATACTCAGTATGTTGTATGTTGTGGAACCATCAACATAAAGTGTTATCAGATATTAAGCAGACATCTACTAATACTCGAATGACTGCTAGTTGACATGTAGTTGCAAAGTTACTTACTGTTAGTAGAATGTCTAAAGTGAACTATCAAATTAAAGTGTTACCGGAAAATATATGCAATCTTAGCCAGTGATTATTTACACACTCAGGACCGTGGTTTGTCCATGCTTAAATATTTAAAATAAAGAAACCTTTGAAATAAAGAGTGCAACAGAATAATTAATGACTATTTACAGACACACTCTCTGGATTCTCTACATTAACTCTTGTCAAACATAATGGTATTGTGCTGCTATCGTGGCTCTCTCTGGTTGGAACAGACCACGGAGAACTAAATGAGGTCCTGAGACGTGTTATTGCATCTGGATTGAATATCAAGGAATAAACTTCAGGACGTGTTTCTATTGACAGGGGTTACTGAAGGTCCAGGGCAGGCAGCAGCCCTCCATGCGCTATTAATGTGTCCTTGGTGTGAATGCAATCTCCATTTTATGTCTTTCATTATCAATCCAGTGATCCACCAAAGGTCTAATGTCCACTGAATGCTGATGACAGATTGAGCGGTGATACGGATAGTCGTAACAGAAATAGATGCAACAACAGGCAGAGATGTATTGGACTTTCATAGAGTCATTCTTCGAGTCTAGGAAATGAATGCTTAACTATGTAAAGCTTGGCTCATTTGATATAGGAAAATATGAAGCTTATACATGAGGAGGAAGACAAACCACCTGTTTTATTTAGCAAAAATATGCAGTTACTTGTATTTATATGATATAAATATATAAAATATAGATGAAATTCTAATAACAAACCCTAACAGTTATAATCTTTATATCAATACATCAAAATACTTAAATGCATATAAATGTCACTCTATAGGCTATCTCCCAATAATAAGTATTAATATAAGTTGACATTTCAATTCTTACTTTTATATTCAAAGCTCTGTAGTGGAGGGCAAAACATTTAATTGCATTCCAATACAATGATGATTGAGAAATGGACAAATAAATGTGACCATGGACCACAAAAACCAGTCATAAGGGTCAATTTTTCAAGATTGAGATTTATACATCAGCAAAGCCTGAGGCCCTAGGCAATCACCTGCTCTGCCTATAGATAGTGCTGGCCCTGCCTGTCAGATACCTCCTATCACTGGAATTTGAAAGACAGGGAAATATTTGGTGTTTAGGGCTACACAGAATCTTTCCCCAGCAGAAAAAGATGGTCTCTTTCACTTCAAGTCATTACATGTGCCCACATTTATGGCAATTTGAGTAGGAGAGCAGAAAAGTGCTTGCCAAGCTTCCGTGCCATTGACAACACCGTGCTCAAAATACGTCAATATACATCTCAAACACATCCCCACACATGCACTGCCCATACAGTGCTGTATGAGATGTCATCTCACCGTCAACAGTGTCCTCAAGGATAGGATCACAGCAGGCTGGCACTTGAGCCGTAGAAATCTCTTTGATTTGTACTTCACCACAACCATCATGTAAACACTTGAACTTGTAGCAGGTCTTTTAAATGCAAAATAGGTTACCTACTTCAACTTAACAAGTTACTCTAAGAGTACACACATACACACATATATATATATATATATATATATATATATAATAAATAATGATAATTAAATGTATATGCACGGACATGAGGAGTTAACTTTATAAATAGCAGTTAGTGGAAGTGTGCATCAGTTTAAACCTATTGCCATCTTCTCCCCAAAATAAAATATATATTATTTTATTAATTAATTCGTTTTTATTCATATATTCTTGGACTTATCATTTTTATATCCATAATGTCCTGTTGACACATGGCCAATAGGAGGCAATACACGTTGCAAATAGTGTGCCAAGTAATCCAGTAAAAAAGTCACAGGATAGGTGACGGCAATTTTTACAGTCTACATTAATTTTTCATTACTTAAAATAAATATGTTATAATACCTGGATGGAAATGGCAAATTATTTGAGTGCTAACTGTATACATGAGGGTGTCATTTTAATTTTAATGATATATACGATTTTACCACGGGTCATTGTCAATGACACGTGGTAAAATCGTATATATAATTAAAATTAAAATGACACCCTCATGTATACAGTTAGCACTCAAATAATTTGCCATTTCCATCCAGGAAATGGCAAATTAGTCCACTTTAGAACTGCTGCTAACTAAAAGTAACCTGTCAACTTATTCTAATAACCCTAACCTAATAGGCTAATACTCTATTGTTATTCAGTACTTATAGTTAGTAGAAAAGTCTAAAGTGAACTAACAAATTAAAGTGAACCAATGAACATAATACTCACTATTCATTGTCAGCCCTATTACTTTTTTTCTGTAGAAACAATTGTGATTTTATAAATTTGTTAATTGATTGATTGTTTGTTAATCTTAGTAGCAAATCACTTATATGGAACTTAAAATGTAAGATTTAAAAAACAATATCTAATTTAGAGAAGCTGCATGTTTTAGTTGAATCAGCAGCAGCCTTTATTGCTCTTGCATTGACGTCTTTCACACTGTCTGCATGTAAAATGGCTTTACACAAGAGAGGTAGCCTATCGCACACCGTGTAAAATACCCTTTACTTGGTGCTGGAGTCATCAGTTCCCACACAGCATAAAGGGAGTTCATGGTTAAAGAGTACTGGGGATGGCGTGCCCATTTTCACGTTTCACGTTTATTTTTTATAAATCTGCCTGTCTGTAAGCCATTATCTAAAATCAACATTTCCCAAAAGTGCGATCAAGCCAACAAATGACCCAGAACATTTTTATTGACCACCCAACAATACAGTTAAATGGAAGATGATGACAGTTACGCTGTAGAGTATGAAAAATCATACAAAACTTAGTTTTAATACAATACAATAATACAATAACTTAGTCATAGTTATTGTTATTTAAGCCGCTGGAGAAAACCGTTTGTATTCATGAGCCAGAGGGTATGAAAGCTTGTGCTTTTTTTCATATCCGAAGAAGCAAAGTAGCATGACAGCACAAAATCAAAAGGTAGGAATCTATTGTTGAGATCGTCTTTGAACCTCTGGAGTCCACAAAATAGCAAAAGCATCTGTGGGCTTGAATATTTAGATGGAATTTATAGCTGTGCCTTTGAGCGACGCTGAAATTACCTGCTGAAAAGCTGAGTGCTGCACCACGATGCAGCCTTTTGTTCCACTGCAGATATGGCCTGCAGAGAATTGACAACATACCGCAAAACAAAAATACAGCACCTCCCAACTGGTAACAGGGGAATCTAGTAGTTGCTAAAAGTTTGCGTGGGCGAATCACTCTCCTGCCTTCAGGTTTCAAGAAGTGCTGCTGTTTGACAACAAAAGAGTGTCTGTACTTTAACTCCTAAATGTTATACCATTCTATGAGGATATAATACTCAGGTAATAATCAAAAGAAAATGGAAAAGGAGAAAGACAAAATAATGATAAATGCTTCCAAATAAACACAATGCGAAGTCATATTTTACCTGTCTTGACAAATACAGAACGAGCTCATTTCAAGAAAAGCAGCAGAGTTACTTTTTATTCACATAACAGCACAACAGATTAAATGTGGTCATCATTTACTCTTTCCAAACCCATTTCACTTTCTTTTCTTCTGTGCCAAAGTTTAATTTATATTTGACCTGTCTTGACAAAAACAGAACAAAACGAATTTCACGAAAAGCGTACAGCTACAGTATTTGCCTCAGATAATTAAATAATAGTTGAAATACGAAAATTCAGTCTTCCTTTACTCGTAGTAACAATTTTCAAATCATGTTTGCCATTTTTCTTCTGTATAACACATTTTAATTTTGAAGACTCTCCATACAGGTCTTTTACCAAGAAAGCCAACAATGAAAGCATGGAATGTACTGAGTAATGAACATTTTGCTGTTAAACTTCAAAACTGAGAAACACACAAAAGCACACACATGCATGCATAATTAACACATAATTTAAGACTGGTTTAAGTCTATGACTAAATTTACAAATGCCTCCATCTACCATAATAAGCCCAAGATCATACAAGGATGGTCTCAAGTCCAAGTGCAGCCTCAATTGGTAAGACACTGTCACTATTCTTACCATATGCAAGTCGAATGTATTGTATTTGTCTTTACATTTCCAATTACATATTACAGTTTTTAGTAGAGATCGACCGATATATCTGTTTACCGATATTTTTCCTGATATTTAAGCATTTTACCATAATCGGATATTAGTTTTGAAAAAAAACGATAACTGATATTTTTTTTTGTTCGGTTATTTGACCCATCCAAGTACACACACACTTGGAGCAGTGGGCACTGTTCACTCAGGAGAAGCTCAAGCACAACCACCGCATGTAACTTTATACAAGATTCACTTGTTTGAAACACACTCAATTATATTAACATTTACTATAGAACCATTATTTCGCCAATAAACATCTAAATAAATACATTCTATCTAAATTAATTATTTATTATCTACGCAGGTGATCACAGTTTGAGTATAGTTCTGTGTAAATAGATAAACCGTGCTGTCAGCAGTTTTCATAATTTAGAATGACAAAAACATTTTAATAATTCTGATAAAACATGCCAGTTAAGAAATGCAATAAAATACGATGTTTTGTTTGCTATAGTTTATTTCAATATTCCAGAGAATATTATTCAGTGAATTATTCTCCACTCTTTAGTCTATTAAACAGCTTATAAACCTAAAACTGTAGTTTAAAATGAAGTTGATATGACTTCTGTCCTTAATTTTTCTCCATTTGAAAATGTTAGACATTATTTTGCTTATTGTTAATATCAGTGTTGGTGATGATGCTTTTTATAAATAAAATGTTTATATTGTTGTAATTTGAAGATTACATTTTACATGAAAATTTTAATTTTGAACCGTTGTTTGTTGTTGTTAAGATGACTGAAAGGAGGAAAAACCAAAGTGATGAATGGACTTACTTCACTCTGTTATTTATTTACTTTATAACAGTAAATAAATATTGGTTCTGCATATCGGTTTTCGGGTACATAAACGTACAAATAATCGGTGTCGGTTATAAAAAAATCAATATCGGTTGATCACTAGTTTTTAGCCTATATTTCAAATCCTCTACATCTGAAATCGACTGAAGGCATGCCATACATCATGAACTATAAGATAACTGCCACATATTCTTTGCCTAATTTATCTTCTTTGCCTAATCAGAACATATTTCAAATATTTTGACATGATCTGTCCCCCTCTGTGAAGTTTGCTGAGCCCCCAGGTTGAGAAACACTGATCTAATCTGTTCACAACAGCATCCTCAGTTTGCAGAAAATATCAGCACTGTTCTGATCATGAGAGATGATTTATATCCACCAAAACAGACTGCCAATGTCTGATTGCAACTGATGGAATAAAAAATTAAAATGTTGCTCACGGGATTTGAAAAGCAAGGGGATGGGACGCTTCATTGCTTACAGAGAAAGAAATACATCCATTGTTTACATGTTATTAAAATGCAAACGGTTTATGTCTTTATTGGCTGTTATGAAATTCATATTAATGTCAAGAGTGAATGTGTTCAAAAGATTACACTGAGCAGTCTTTACAAAGAGCACAGAATTGTTTTTACCTCAGTTGTAAGTCTTGATTTGTTGTCTACCTATACGGTATTATTAAAGCATCATAGGCTTTTTGTTCAATTAATTGTAGTTTAATTATTCGCAATATTTGTGTGTGAAGTGTATTCTTATGGTTATTAGAGCAGTGCTTTGTTAGTTTAGCAACATTTTTGCATACTCTAGTTTGTGTTTACATTGTATACTCATAAGTTTGTGATTTGGAATTTACCATGTTTGTTCATGTGTACAACTATTTTTGAGCCAATCATCTGAACTGTATCTCTAGAGCCAAAGGAAAATAATGTCATATACTGTCATAATTGGCTGATGGCACCACAAGAACAAAACCTAGCCTATATTAGTTACTATCCTTAAGTATGTCATATAATGGCTTGCTGGTTAAACCATTGTATGATGCATCGTTGGAGAAATTAACTATCTGATGACAACACTTTCCTAAAATCATAGTCAAACTTCCATCATTTAAACCACTTAAGCATATTTAAATATATGCACACTCTTCAAAAATGGTGCTGAATACCGACTTGCTCACTGTGCCCAAAAGCATGATATATTTAAGCCCACATGTCATACTAACAAGTAATTATGCTTCTAACCACAGGTTGAGATCTGTAGTTTTTCAATGTTGTTTGTGAATGTTCTTTGGAATTACTGTATTGTTTAAAGAAATACAGAATTGTCAAACTATGTCGTTAATAATGCAATAAAGCGCAAACCTGATAATTGTGACTCTTCTAGCAAGACCAATCAAATCTTGAACCCCTGATTAGGGAAAATATTTTTTTTTCCCTGAGGAGGGTTCTTCTTCTAAAGGAGTCACAATCAAATTGTTAAGCTGTTTTTGAATCCACATCAGAATCTTTAAATTCATCATGATTCAGACTCTTAGTAATGGAATTACCAGGAATCTGCTTTTAGCCTCCAAACGTGAGCCATCATTATAATAATACTGCTCAGGACTCTTAACCCCTGATTATTCCAGAAATGAGTGAACTGTGAGGCACTTGGTATAAAAGTGCAAAATGATTTATTGCTATTATTAGTGAAATGGGTGCCAAAAGTGAGATCTCATCATCTCCTGAAAGCCATCACATGTGAGTTGAATTTAATAACATCCATTAAAACAAGCTCAAGACATATTGTTTAGGGCCATATTGCTTGTTTTAATGTCTTAAAAGGTTCCTTTCTATACTGCTGGTTCATTCTTCATGTGATAATTAATGAAATGGTTTGGCTGAAAAAAAGAGCTGATTGAAGAAAGGAATGCAGCTGTGCCTTATCAACCAGTGGCTTTAGACGGGAAGTATGGAGAGCTAATGGAGGCTTTTCTCACAGCTTGAGGCTTTTGACCATCAAATGTAGGCAGGTAGGCCTTTTAGCCAAGCTTTCTGTTCATGCGTTTTATCTCCTTTACATTAGTTTGAGGTTGAATTCAGAGCATGTCTCTGGCTTTGATCACAATGCACACAGATTCAAGTTATACAGTTTTGGAACAACATATGTAAATGATGACAGAAACATTTTGGTGTAAATTATTCCTTTAATATGTGGTGTATGTATATCAGTTGCTGTAGTAATGCTGAAAGCATCAGCACAGGGCCAATGCCATCTAATACAACAGCTGAAATAGGAAAAATGTCAGAAAAATTTTATTTAATTTAAGCTTATTTCTATCAAGACATCTCATCACGGTTTTGAACTTTCAAGGGGCATAAGAGAATGTAAGTGTAAGAGACATTTTACAAATCCATACGTATGGTCTGTCTGAAACCGCTGACTCATTTAATACATATTGAATGCCAACTAGTCTGTTAAATAAGTGAGAAAAAAATTTCAGACACATAACACATTATATGTTTTAATTTTCAAAATGATTTTAAAAACCTTGAACGCATGTGTTGTGGTTCATCAAATATCTAAACAGAATTTAGTCAAATATGCTTGACTAGGCTGCAAAAATTCAGGTGCTATGATAGTGAAAATGCCAGAGTTATATCATTAATTGAGTGACATTAAATAAAAATGATGTGACAGTAATCAGACCGAATGTAGCCTTGATAGCCTGCAGCAATTTCTGCTAAAAAGAATATTGGAAAGTGCAAATCAATCCATCATTATAGACCACCCATTGAATGCTCACCCTGAATGAGCATTCATAAAAATCATGAATATAATGTCCCTGAAAATGTACTTTAAAATTTTTAAATTATTTACTTGCTAACTAGTTGGAACCTGTTTAGCGTAATTACTGTGATACATTCGAGCATCATGGTTACAGCAGAAAATCCATGAGGAGACTGACAGTTGACATTAGCAAAGAGTTGTTGACTTGCTGTTTCTGATAATAGCTGAGGATATTTAAGCTTTTTTTCTCTCACAGTGATAAATGAAGAGGCACTGGATCATGTCCTAGCTAGGGCTTTCTTATGGATTGAGGACAAAATAAATCTTGGTTATTCTTACCACCAATTAATATGGTAGTTTCAAGTAGCGTTTTCAACCTAATAATACTAGAGATGTGGTAGCCAGATACTAGAGCAGGTGGAGAAGATTGAATGGAAGAAAGTTCAATGGTGGCTCTGCAAAATATAAGTCCTGTCTTTTGGCTTAAAAAGTCAATCAGGTTTAGAGGCCTTTTTTTCTGCCTTGCATGCACATATGCTGGACCAGACAAAAAAATATTGGGATTTTTTTGTTTAATTTAATTATTATTTTTTTATTGTAAGAATGGCTTTCGGAAGGTGCTTTGAAGATGGGTACACATTAATAATATATATAAAAAAAAAAAAATATATATATATATATATATATATATATATATATACATACAGGTGCTGGTCATATAATCAGAATATCATCAAAAAGTTGATTTATTTCACTAATTCCATTCAAAAAGTGAAACTTGTATAATGTATACATTCATTCCACACAGACTGATATATTTCAAGTGTTTATTGCTTTTAATTTTGATGATTATAACTGACAACTAATGAAAACCCCAAATTCAGTATCTCAGATTAAAATTAGAATATTGTGAAAAGGTTCAATATTGAAGACACCTGGTGCCACACTCTAATCAGCTAATTAACTCAAAACACCTGCAAAGGCCTTTAAATGGTCTCTCAGTCTAGTTCTGTAGGCTACACAATCATGGGGAAGACTGCTGACTTGACAGTTGTCCAAAAGACGACCATTGACACCTTGCACAAGGAGGGCAAGACACAAAAGGTTATTGCAAAAGAGGCTGGCTGTTCACAGAGCTCTGTGTCCAAGCACATTAATAGAGAGGCGAAGGGAAGGAAAAGATGTGGTAGAAAAAAGTGTACAAGCAATAGGGATAACCGCACTCTGGAGAGGATTGTGAAATAAAGGATTGTGGGAGATTCACAAAGAGTGGACTACAGCTGGAGTCAGTGCTTCAAGAACCACTACGCACAGACGTATGCAAGACATGGGTTTCAGCTGTCGCATTCCTTGTGTCAAGCCACTCTTGAACAACAGACAGCGTCAGAAGCGTCTCGCCTGGGCTAAAGACAAAAAGGACTGGACTGCTGCTGAGTGGTCCAAAGTTATGTTCTCTGATGAAAGTCAATTTTGCATTTCCTTTTGAAATCAGGGTCCCAGAGTCTGGAGGAAGAGAGGAGAGGCACAGAATCCATGTTGCTTGAGGTCCAGTGTAAAGTTTCCACAGTTAGTGATGGTTTGGGGTGCCATGTCATCTGCTGGTGTTGGTCCACTGTGTTTTCTGAGGTCCAAGGTCAACACAGCCGTATACCAGGAAGTTTTAGAGCACTTCATGCTTCCTGCTGCTGACCAACTTTATGGAGAAGCAGATTTCATTTTCCAACAGGATTTGGCACCTGCACACAGTGCCAAAGCTACCAGTACCTGGTTTAAGGACCATGGTATCCCTGTTCTTAATTGGCCAGCAAACTCACCTGACCTTAACCCCATAGAAAATCTATGGGGTATTGTGAAGAGGAAGATGAGATATGCCAGACCCAACAATGCAGAAGAGCTGAAGGCCACTATCAGAACAACCTGGGCTCTCATAACACCTGAGCAGTGCCACAGATTGATCAACTCCATGCCACGCCGCATTGCTGCAGTAATTCAGGCAAAAGGAGCCCAAACTAAGTATTGAGTGCTGTACATGCTCATACTTTTCATGTTCACACTTTTCAGTTGGCCAAGATTTCTAAAAATCCTTTCTTTGTATTGGTCTTAAGTAATATTAAGTAAGATACTGAATTTGGGGTTTTCATTAGTTGTCAGTTATAATCATCAAAATTAAAAGAAATAAAACACTTGAAACATATCAGTCTGTGTGGAATGAATGTATACATTATGCAAGTTTCACTTTTTGAATGGAATTAGTGAAATAAATCAACTTTTTGATGATATTCTAATTATATGACCAGCACCTGTGTGTGTGTGTGTATATATATATATATATATATATATATATATATATATATGTATATATATATATATATATATATATATATTAGAGGTGGGCATAGATTAATTTTTTTAATCTAGATTAATCTAGATTAATTTTGGAATTAATCTAGATTAATCTAGATTAAAATGGCTCATTTGAATTCTGCCAAAGGCATTCAGAATATGTGTGCTACCCAAATAATGACTAAAAGTACGTCTTTGAGAACGGGTTTCTCAAGCCAGGTGGCGCATTAGACCAGGGGCTCATCTCCTGTTTCCAAAATGCATCACAAACTTTAATCTCTTCCCGTCCCAATCCCACGAAAAAACTGGAGGAAAATCCCGTTCCACTCCCGGAAGAATGACTCCCATTCCCTCCCACTCCCGTGTTGTTGTTTTTTTGTTTTTGTTTTTATAACTGTCAATTACAGTACAAATATAGTACAGATCACAGCGTGTCCACCTTATTAGTTGAATAAAAACCCAAAATGTCGTTTTTTGTTATTATATTGAACTGAAAGCCATCTTATGCACAGTGTTGCACAGATTAAATTTCATGTAAATCATCCATGCTAACACACACGTCTTCTATTTTTATTTTTTAGACATTTCACTCTCTATAGATATATTTTTCAAAGACGGATTTTCTCGCTCAAGTTCACATGAGACCTAAAGCGCATCCTGTTTGCTTAAAAGCGCAACGTTTCGTTGTTATTCTGAGTGCACACAAATAAACGTAGTCTTTACAGATTCGAAAGATGTATTCGGCTACTTTTATCTGTATGACCAAGAATGACGGAGATTTTAAGAGCAAGTGAGCCCACCGGAGCCTGTCCTGCAGCAAACGCGCTTCCACACAAACACTTCAATAGCGCACATTTCTCTAGGTTAACATCATATTGAGAGGCCATGTAAAGTTGCTACTACATACATCTTTCAGATGAAAAGCCATATTTGAGGTTGATGAATGATAGATGAGCGTTTGGATGTCCTGCCCGATTGTATTACCACATAGACCAGCCGTTAACAATCTGTCCATCACGGACTGCGAGCCTCTAGTTCGAAGACTCGTTCTCGCCCCCTACAGTGCAATTCGGCTAGGTATACATCCGCGCTAAAATATCAGGGTGAAAGTCATCATAGCTTGCGTAGTATAGACCCAGCTCCCAACCCAACTTTGAGAATAGATTAACGGCGATATTTTTTTTATCGCCGATAAGAGTCTCGCGTTAACGCAGCACGTTAACGCCGATAACGGCCCACCACTAATATATATATATATATATATATATATATATATATACACACATACATATATATATATACATACATACACACATTTGAAAATGGAAAATAAAAATAAATTGTGCATCCTTATGAAATTAAATCCAAAACAAGTTTGTGAGGTTTGAGGTTAACAGAATGGTGATTTTGGTTGTAATATGTTTGGCTCTTTTTCAGTTTTGGACAAACAAAGTTTTTTTTCGTTTTTTTATTCAATAAAATCATTCAGATGTGTATTATTATTATTATTATTCTTAGATAAGTGTAACTGGATGCTTTATAAATACGGACCTTTTTCACATTTCCAGGGTTCTCAGAGGTGGAAGTAATCATATTTTAACATATTTGTATTATTATTTAATGTCAAGCTAAAAAAACAGTATAGTCTTACAAACAGTATAGTCTTAGAAATATTTAATGGCAATATAAAATAAATTATGTTTATACCTGTGGAAATTACAAATCACAGGTTGTGAATAGCATAAGCTTTTTCGTGCTGCCAAAGACAATGATGGGAAATTTAATTTTGACAAACACGACTGCCAAGCTTAATCTTTGTTATTTATCTACAGTATAGAAAATAGCACAAAATAGAGTCGAAAATCATAGTGAAAAGTTAATTATGAACAATTACAATTTGCTTCTGCCATAATCTCTTAATCGTCATGCCCCCAACTCAGACATTTCGACTTTGGGCAAGTTTCCCACAGGTACTCGCCTTGTAAAAACAATTATTCTAACATGACTTGAACGGGGCGGCATTTGTTAACACTGTTGAATAATGTTAAGTAAGTTAACTCTGCATATTGCTCACCTGTTGGGGCGTATACAAAAATATAGAAAAGATACAATGATTCACACACAGGTTTGAAATGTCCCCAGTCCTTCACATTTTTCTAGTTTCCTCATACTCTCAGATGGAGGGTGAGATGGCCAGTGCCACAAGACAGCATCATCTAATTAGCTACTATTTGAGTGCTAACATTTCCCCCCCGCTGCTGGGATAAAGTGAATGAGTCAGATATCTGTGCAGCTTGGAGGCACGCAGATAGAAAAAGGAAAGGGAGTTTACCTAACGGGGAAAGACTTCAGAAGCAGCCATTTTAATATCAGCAGCGGAGCTGTCTTCTGCTTGTTAGGCATATGATATTTACACCCATGTTGGTGGATGACATTAGCACCTCAGTACCTGACTAGAAGTGAGTGTTGCAACAGTAGGACCAGGGAGGATACAGCACACTTAATCATTTTAATTGGATCAGCAAGCAGTATTAACGAATTAAATTAAGATATGTTACTGCTGTTGAGGCCATTTCAACACCAGACATCAGTGATTGGGTCTGTCTCGAATACATGCATGGATAGTCATTAGGACTACAGGTGCAAAAACCATGCTTAAAGGGATTTGAACAAACATTAAACTTGAGCATGTCGCACCACTGGTATAAACATGAATTATAACTCAAATCCCACAGCTTGTTGAGAAGTGTGCTATTACAGAGTTATTACAGACTCAGACGTATGATTTAAAAAAAAAAAAACATAAAAAATTAACTAGGCAAATACATCCCTTGAACTTCTTTGTGAAAAAGAAGTAGACTTCGGCATTTTTTTTAAGTACTTATTATGGAAATAGTATACTTGTAAAGACTTAAATGTAAACTGAATGCAATGTTTTCAGACAGTGAAGACCCCTGTTCTTTGTCTGTGGTGAGTTTCTGTCATTGGTTGCTCTGTTCCTTAATTACGCCAATGTGCAGTCTATTGTGTACACCTGAAGTTGAGTTTCAGACACTCCTTTAAAAGAATTGAGCTAACTTAGTTGGCTCTATTGGTTTGGCATAGTATTGTGTTTGAATTGGTTTTCTTTTGTTTGTGCACCTTCAACACTGCAACAGTACATTAACACTTTAATGTTATTTTGAAACTGGTATGTCATGTATTTAAATGTATTTGTAATTGCACATTTGTAATGATGAAGTTGCTATGTAGTGCTCTGTTTTTATTTATTTAACGCAATATGAAATAACACAATGCATAGCACACTGTGCCACAAAGCACCCATCCAAATTATTTAGGCAAGTCATTGCAATTACAAATATTTCGTATCTAAAGCAGTTCAGTGATTAAAGGAAATGATCACAAACTGAAATATCTAATTCTTAGATTGCATTTTAGTTTTTTTTATTTGTATCAGCAGTTTGCATTCTTTAACACTATTGATATAATTATGAAAGACAATCCATACACAAATAAAATTGTGAGTCTTTGTTTTCTGAATACTCTGTGGTGTTGAAATAATGTGAAATCTGACATTAATGGATAGGCACCTTCCTCTGAGAGCATTCAAGTATAATCTGTGCAACAACTCTGTCCAAATCAATCTTTCTGACACCCCAACAGGCAAAACAAATGGCACCTTTCTCCCAAGCTCTGCCAGACTTGAATTAGCCCATTACGTGCTTAATATTCGTTAACCACCTTGTCATATTAGCATCCATATACACTTGTAGATTGGTGTGCTAATGGTTTTGGGAAAAGTGCCCTTGAATGTCCATGTGATTTCCATCCCTAAACCTCCCAGCTCATGATAATAGGCAGTCCAAAAAAAAATATTCGGAAAGAGAGGATTGGTTATGGGTGCAAAACAAGGTTAAGCGAATGTGACAATATCACCGCTAATCTCATGATTGTGATTATGGGATCTGGCGAGGTGGGCAGCAGCGATGTCAACATCAGGGGGCACAGTGTGCACAGTCTGAATGGCATTTTAAGGAGCTATGATGGCAAATGCAGGGTGCACACTCTGGCACTCAACAATGGAGTTTGGATTTGCATTCACTCTGTGATTTATATTTATCAAGTGTGCTATTCATGACTGGAAGCGGTTTAGTAAAACAATGGAGCTTTAGTACTCTAGCTGACTGCAGTATACAAGGTGTTCTGTACAAATCAGTTTGATGCAAGACAGTGTAATGATTCACTAAAACAAGTGTGAAAGCTAACATTTTAATGGAGAAATTTAAATGACAATGCCAGCAACTAATGTTTTATAAATTCTGAAATGTGCAAATCTTGCTGCTATAATGGTGGAGGAGGCCTTGACAATTTGCCCCATGTTTGCTCGAGTGTTCTAATTCTCACAGAGCAAATTACCATGACGTCTGGTCCACTTTGCAGTTAATTCCAGTCACAAACTTCTCACTTAAAAAAGGAAAAGAGTGCAATATAAAACATGATCGACATTTTAATGTCAAAAGACTGTAAAAATGATATGGTAAAAATATGGTAAATGATTAACGCTGTTTTCTAATCTATACAGTGGAAAATTCAATACTGTAGATCTAATGTGACTTCATGTACTTTTACAGTAAAATGCTGTTACATTTCCAATTAATGCACATGCAAAGTATTATAATTCTTACAGTAGTCTTATTTGATACAACATTTCAAGTTAATACACTTTAAATATACTAAATTGCAAATAAATGCTAAACCATAATGCATTCATGTAAATCTAAATAACATTGTGTCCAAAAACATCATATACAGCTTGCACTAGTTGCAAGTATTTTACCTCTGTAAGTATTACTCCTTTTCAAAACTGGTAAAGTGTACTTCTTTTTTTACAAGACATAGTAATAAGCCATTGTGAATTGATCAGTTTTTACTTTCATGATGAAAGCAGTGTACATCAGATCACTTTGAAAACAAATAATACACCTCTCACCGAATGATGTAAGGTATCCTTCTTATCCATTACGTGAGTGACAGGCCGCATTTCTCAGATTTTTGTTTTGCTTAAGCAACATTGACCATTGGCATCGCAATGTGGGCTTGTTCAGCCATGCAACAAAGCTAAGAAAATGTAAGTTTTTTTTGCAAATAAGCAGTGATGCAGCTACTACAAAAAGGTGAAAATACTGGCACACACTTGCTCCATTTCTTGTGAGATAACCTGTAGGCAAGAGAGAGATAATTGCAGCAATTTCACTGTTCTATATGGCACAGCGATATGATAAAAAAAAGGTATATCAGATTTTTTTGACAATTTTGTTTGTGGTATAATTTATTATGCACTGCACTGCATAATTAGGCTACATTTAAATGCACTCCCTCTATTTGTTTTTAACATTTTTGTTTTATTTTTGTTTTTAGCAGCTAAAAAACTGAATCCGTGTCAAATTAAAAATATATGAGTGAAATTTTAGCAAAATTACAATGACAATACATTGTTAATAGACAATACATGATTAGATTGAGTATTTATATATTTATTTGTTTGCTTGATTGCTTTTGATGTTTGCTTTTAGTTTTGATGTCCATTAATAATGTCACAGCATCTATGTTTGGGAAAAACCCAGTATGACCAACAGTATCACTATATATGTGAAGCACAAATAACTATATAAGGTATTACAAATAAATAATGAAGTTAATAAGATGAAATACTTTTTGTCTAACATATTTCTATTATATTCACAGAAACAAAAATAAAGAGCTTCAGTTGATTTGACTTTAGTTAAGTCTGTCATTTCAGCAGGATCTGAAAGGGGTAGCAGGTGCATGATATGAAACAATTATGAACCTAGAATACATTATATTAAATCAGGTTCATGAATATTGATCAGGTGACGCATTCACACATTAATCCTAACCTATTTAACCTATTCCTAACCAATTTATAAGACTAAATTTGGCACCACTCACTTCTGATCAGCTGTGAATGCATGGAGTGATACAGTACAGTGAAACATCCCATTGCAGTTGCATTCCATATTAGCATTCGTGAAACGCTGCTCAGCCCAGTGGCGAAGCTACGGGTGGGCCCGGGTGGGCAAAGGCCCACCCACTTTCAGCCGTGGGCCCACCCAATGAGAAGTTGGTACTTTTCCAAATGAATGATATTTATTAAACGATAATAATAATAGACATATAGTTTCCCTATAACATCATATATTTACTTATTTACAATATATTTAACTTGAGTTTTCATGGTCAATTACCGGCAGTTTATTAATTTTCCTTCACTACACTTGTCAAAATGATGATTCTTCAGTTTCAGTTAGTCACCACATTTATGTTTACGACGTTAACGTTTTTTATAATGCCGAATTTGAAAATAGTGAAACAAACCTCAATCAGTCAGTCTTTAAAAAACATCAGATATCCCAAATTAAACTAAAGTCTTAGCTCTGAATCCGGACCGCCTACAAATGAAACCAGACCACCGGGTGATGGATTTAGATTGAAAATGTATGAGCATGTTTAAAGCATCATATTAGCAATGGTACAGTGTTTGAACCAGTGAATAGATGCATCCTTTGTGGAAAGAAACACATAAAGTTGTGCTACATTGGCTACTCTTATCCACAACAAACTGCATATTTGCTGCACACATTTCTGCGGTATTCGTTTACTCTCCTTTGAACGCGAACTGACAGAGACCTTGATCATCTGCGAAGCTCCGTCGTCTCAGACTAAGGTAATGCTTTACAATAAACTTACATTAGATAATGCATTACAACGAGAAATACATTTGTTACAGTATTAATTAATCTTTGTAAAGGCTAGTTTATAAAAATAGGCTACAACTTTTTATTAGCTCAGGTACGAATGCTAATTAAAAGATCAATTAAAAGTTGTATAATTATTATTAAATGTTGAAATTAAAATTAATGTTAATTAATGCTTTAGAAGTGTTGTGCATTCAATATTTGTGCTGTATTTTCTGTTGGCAATTATGCCGTTTTCTTACACTTGCCCACCCAGTTTTATGTTAGGGTTTTATGTTAGGGCACTGCTCATGAAGTGAGAGAGAGCAGCACTGAGGTGGATGATATCTTCAAAGACAACTAAAAAGTCTCAAGTGAAAAAAGGCCCTCAAATGCAATTACATTTTCAATAATGAATTGAAATTGAGATAATGGACTAATTCATTTAGCTAAATAAAGACCTTTGTGTTAAACAAAGCATTTTAATTCCATGTTGCAAAAAAGCTAATCGCTTTCTTGACTTCATTCATCAGATATCTTCATCAGAGATTTTCCTTGAATAGAAGATGCTTGAAGCCATTGTTCATGCTTTTATATCTCTGTTCTATCACCCTTAGAGTAAAAGACACTGCTTCTTTATTACAAGCCCAACAAACTAAGCTTGTGTTTATTTTCCTGTCTAAAAGACAGACAGATGCAGGTGTGAAGCCCATTAGCTGTCTACTGCACCATGACAGGATTTTTCGCTGGCTCTTAAGAGCGAGATGTGATCGGTAGGGGGTCACCGCATCATTACCTCTCATCCCTGCCTCCAAAATCTCACCATCCCTGAGGGCATCAGCGGCAGATAGAGAGTGCGTCAAAGAAAAGAAAATGACACTGTTCAAGACGAGGGAGCCTTTAATTTCTCCTATTACAGGTGTGTCACCTGAGCGCTCTTTTTCCCAGGGAACTTCTCACTTCAGGAAACATGATAAAATTCTAATGAAATTGGAGACTTTTCCTCTGATTCATTGAGAATATTATCCTCCTTGGTATAATGTGTAATTCCTGGTGATTTATTTTTGCAAATATTAAAACCAAATCTTGCCCTGACTGCTAAATTAATTGAATTATGGGAGGAAGTCAAAGATAAAGTGTGATATACACAATTTGAAATGGCAAAGCAGGTAATAATCAGTGTGTAAGTACTGGCTAATTAAAAAGTCTCAGCTGGTGTCGTTTATTGTGCTCTACCGGAGAGCCATCACCGCCGTTAAACAAATTACACGCGGACTGTCAACTTGACATGATATAGTTTTTGATCATGCTGTCTGTCAAATCCAATGCTCCTCTAGAGAAACCCAAACCCAAAGCGAGAAAAGGTCATGGCACACACAAACACACATCCACAAACACACACACACACGCACACACACCAAGAGATTAAACTGACATACATTTTTTTCATTATTATACTACTATATGAGAAGCAAAACACAAACAAATTTTGAGAACACATACCGTATTCGATTACCGTAATTTGAACAACCCATGATAAATAAATACTGTCCAGCATAAACCACAGTTTTAAAAAACAGTCTCATCTGCGCACAGCTGCAGAGTAGATTCGTTTTGTGTGAAAACATGGCAGAAAGCTGGGAGGTTTTAGAAGAGTGCTAAGGGAATTATACAGATGAATATATGAATGAATAATTATATGAATCTACCTCTAAATGTTCTGACTGTCTTCAGAAAAGATTCAATGGGATTTTGTTTTCATCTTCACTCCATGTAATACCTAATAAAGTAGAGTTCTTAAAGCAATGCTGTTTCGTTTACGGAGGTTACAGGAAACAGCTGTAATTCTGTTGTTATTTAAGCGTGTCAGATAATGGATTTACAGAGAGTTACATTTACATTCAGCCTGTATGCAGTTTTTGTCTGGCCAAAAAAACAGACTGAATTTGCATGCCCTTCTGTAAACCTTGACCGGTTGAAGAAAAACAAGCTTATTTGGATTCTACACATTTAAACAATTCGGATAAGTTATCTAGAATTATTTATGGAGCAGATAAAATACATATAATCATTTATATTTTGACTTAACCCATTTCTTAATTCAAAGGCTAAAATGTGAGGTTTAACTTTTTATTAAACTTTTTCAAAGCTTTATTTACCTTAGATATTTCAACATGCTATTAGATAAATTGCTGTCAGTCACATTGTCATTTAAAATCCGGACATAATTGGTCATGTTATTGTTTTAGTGATTTTGCTAACAAAACAAAAATAATTTTATAATTTTAATAATGTAATTTTAAATATAAAACTTGGTGAAACTATTTTTCTGTCAGTACTTTTTGAACATTTTCAGTACATTTTTACGGTGACGTAATACTGCCATCCATATAATATTTTTTCCACTCAATTATGTCGTTATAACGAGATCTTTTCTCGTAATAACGAGATCTTTTCTCGTTATAACGAGATCTTTTCTCGTAATAACGAGATCTTTTCTCGTTATAACGAGATCTTTTCTCATAATAACGAGATCTTTTCTCGTTAAAACGACATCTTTTCTCGTAATAACGACATATGTTTCTCGTTAAAACGACATCTTTTCTCGTTATAATGACATATTTTTCTCATAATAACGACATATGGTAGGGCTGAGGTGAGCAGTGTCCGCGCTGCTCAGTCTGACACAAAGGAGGATCTGCACGCTGCTGAATTGAAATACACTGTTTTAAATGTATTTAATGTAATGGTTTTAATTATAGCAGCATGTTTATTAGGATTAATCTCCAATACAACATTATCCAATAACAGCACTCAGACCCATGACTTGTTTAGGCTATATATGATCAGATCAAAACAGTTATTTTTGAATAATTGACTCTGGGCTTGGAATATTTATTTATTTGAATGACTGAAGTTTGATTGAACAACAAATCGAAATATGAACAAAGATAAATAAAGAGATTTTCTCATTGGTTAATAATAATAATAATTATTATTATTATTTCGTTCTGTTTGAAAACGGGCAAACAAATTAAGCTAGATTTTTCGTAGGCCTATTTTTGTTCGTGGGTAAACAAATGAGCTGCTTCAATATTTGTTTCACATGTGTGGGCGGCCTTGATATACTTTAGTCTGATTATATATTAATTATGTATTAATGATTTAATATTATTAAATGATCTTTAGCTGAATCATCGCATCACGTTCTTCTTATGGGTTAAATTGCAGGCTTTGCTTTACTGAAGGAACAGTCTTCGCTGCGCTGGGTGTGAGCACTGAACACAATAGTACAGATGAAAAGACTGTAGTATCTCTTGCTGGATTTAGGCTATACGAATTAAATAAACACGATCGATTGTTTTATTTAAGTAGACCTTTAGACATAGGCGCGCCAGAAAGCGCACGCTGTTATTTTACAAAAGCAATTCGTAACATTTTGTTCTTATTGTGGAAGTATATAAAATTGCTTTCCTCGGTTATCACAATTTAAGGGATCGCGTCGGTGTCGCCGAATTGAGAAGAACAGTGGTGTGCTTTAAATGAGATAAAGCAACATCCAGACTGTATGAAACGTTATTGTGACTAATTTGCAGAGCGGTACATATGCACTCTTATTCTGCGTGATGGGATAGACAGTAAAGACAAGCTGAGTTAAAACATAGATTTCTATAGGGGCCGTCCTCGGTTCACAGCAACCCGGGACTATCAGAGATGGATAAAACAGTTTTTATTAACATTAAACATTTAATTTTATATTTGTATATTAGCCTATTAGTATTATTAGGTTATGTTAACTTGTTAGGGCTATAGGCCTATTTCTATTTCATATAATATAATATTTTATTACTTTCCCATTTAAATTCGTGTATCGCTTTACCTAATTAACGTTTTGTACCAGAGAATGTGAGAGAAGCGGAGCGGTTCAATATTCCGCTCTGTGTGTGTGCGCTCCGCTCAGTCGTTCACGGCCAAATCAAACGCTCCGCTAATGTTCCGCTCGCGCTCACCGGTAAACCAATCCCGCTCAGATCACGCGCTCACATTAAATGTATCCAGTAACGTTAGGCCTATTTATTTTTTCCTGTTTATAGTGAAATTATTGAATAAATGTCTCAACTAAACAGTTATGTTTCAGGGTGAAATTGTTTTAATAGGGATGTTCATTAACCGTTAACCGACTGATACGAATTTTGACCGATTAATCAGTTAAACGGTTTAAATTCACTTATTTATTTATTTTGAGTAATTTATAAAAATATGTTAAAAGGTTTGCTGCATGGTTAAAATAAGCTGTACGCGTATAAAAAACACGTTTTTTAGAGAGAGGGAGAGAGAGAGAAAAAAACAAGTCGCCTATAAGTCGCATATTATTATTTAGTTCTGAACATTTTTTGTAAAATTAGACAAAAAATAAAATGCAGCTTTCTGCCGTCTGCTTTAATTTCGCGCAGCACAATAATGAAAAAAGCTCTGCATACTCTAAAAAACACTGGGTTCAAAGCAACCCAATTTGGGCTGGATAAATATAGGACAGAACACATTTAGGGTTAATTTTACCCAGTAAATCGGGTTGTTTATTTAACCCATCATAAATGGTTGATTTAACCCAGCTAATGGGTTTATTCGTTTCTATTATAATATTAGCTTTTTTTACTTTATGCATGAAATAATATTTACAGATTAATTGAAATCCTCTAAACTTATGTAAAATACTCCAGAACCACTGGTTTACGTAATAACTTCCTTTATTTCTAATTTGCTTGCTTTTATGTAAGCTTTACACATTGCCCTATTTAATCTTGTTTAAAAAACATTAGAAGTAAAGATTAAACATTAAACCGACGTAATTCACGAGTAAATGGACCACTCTGTAATTGTGTGTCCACCGTAACAGCGCTGGCTCTCACGCCGAGCTGGAGTCGTGTTCGGTGGGAACTGATCACGGATAAGACCGCCGCCCTGCGCTTCACTCATGGACGAAATGAACTGCGATTGCCTTCATAACCTGACCAAAAACAAACAGCAAACAGCTCTGAGGACATGTTTTAACATCCAAGTATTTGTGTTCTGTATCTTTATAAATACATCGTTTATTTTATGCAAAGCATCAGATTCTTCATCAAGCAATAAAACCGAGGCAACGCGAGCGACGTTTGTTTATTGATTCACACCCTGCGCCTGTATGTTGCTCTGCATACATTTGAACGATATTCTGCACAGAAACTATTTTATAAATAAAATAAAATGTACACAAACTACCCAAACACTGGAAAAATAACCCAAATAAATTACACAAAAGGCTCATCTCAGCATTTGGGTTAAAAAAATAGAGGCTGCTTGTTGCACAGTATTTCTTTTATTTTCTTAAATTATTATTTAAGTCAAAATATATTTTTAGTATAGGCCTATTTATTCGTTATATAGCCTATAACGCCTAGCTTTATTGTGTTTTTCTCCGCTTGCAGAAGTGCTGCAGGTGGGTGATAATGATCATGTAAATCCTTGTTCTGTTGTCTGCTGTTTTTTGCGCATGTAAAATTAATTCCCCAAAAACAAATGTTAGTATTTTAAACGGGTCACGGACACTTATTCTTTCTAATTTAATTCAGTTCTAATTTCAAATATTCTTGTCGGTTAAAGGTTAGGAAAAATAACCGAAATGAACATCCTTAATTTAAATGTATACAATTAAAATTCTTAATTTAAAAACGTGTCTTGTTTTTGAAGCCACTTGGAAAACTTTTGTAAAAGTTAAATACCTGAAAAAGTATATTTTTTCCATTAAAACAACCTTCATATTCAAAACACGCACAAGATGAAATGCACCGAACAAATAATTATTTTGTGGCGTAAATAAAAGAAACACACTTTCTAAAATTAAAATAAACCAAAACTGAGGGGAAATGCGTTCTATAAAACGTCTGTCAATCTTCACAGGATTTTAGAATTTGGTTTTAGAAACATTAGCTTAGACAAATGAGTGCTTAGCTTAGCCTATTCCACAGATTCTGGAATTGGCAAATTACCAAAGGGGCATTTTGGGCGCTCCGCTCACATGCTCTGCTTACTACCATATATTTAGCAAAAACTTTAAACTTCTGACAATTAAGCCAATACTTTATGATTGTAGGCTATTTATGCCAATGCGTGATGATGATAAATGAGCGTGTTGTGCTTTCATTTTCAAATGAAACTACGAATGATTAATTCCTCAACGAAACACTAGGCAGTAGGCAATAATATCAATAATTATTAATTCGCAGAATATTTTTTATAAATGTTAAATTCAACCTTTAAACTGCATTTCCAATAGTCTAGAAATTCCAGTCACATCCAAGCTTTAGCGTGTCGAGCATTTACAGTAGACTTACAAAATTAGACAGAACGTTATGTAAAGAGATCGAAATGAAGGGAAAAAACTAATATAACAATAGGCTAATAATAATGATGATGATGATGAATAGGCTACAGACGATCAGTTATAACAATGTATTTTATTTTATTTAGTTTAAATAGTGTGCACAGTTTTATTATGTAATATTAGCCTATTCGTGATAAACTTGAATGCTGTGTACATCGCGTGCCATTGCCTACAGTCCGGTAGCCTATGGTCAATATAATAATTAATTATGAAATAATTTCTATAATAATTCACAAAGGTCAAGTAGGTTTGTTTATGCATTAAACGAGAAATGGATGTTGTTCCCTCAACATAGCGAGGCCACGACATGAGGAGGCCTTTACCATTATTGTTCATATTTCGATTTGTTGTTCAATCAAACTTCAGTCATTCAAATAAATAAATATTCCAAGCCCAGAGTCAATTATTCAAAAATAACTGTTTTGATCTGATCATATATAGCCTAAACAAGTCATGGGTCTGAGTGCTGTTATTGGATAATGTTGTATTGGAGATTAATCCTAATAAACATGCTGCTATAATTAAAACCATTACATTAAATACATTTAAAACAGTGTATTTCAATTCAGCAGCGTGCAGATCCTCCTTTGTGTCAGACTGAGCAGCGCGGACACTCGCTCACCTCAGCCCTACCATATGTCGTTATTACGAGAAAAATATGTCGTTATAACGAGAAAAGATGTCGTTTTAACGAGAAAAGAATGTCGTTATTACGAGAAAAGATGTCGTTTAACGAGAAAAGATCTCGTTATTACGAGAAAAGATCTCGTTATAACGAGAAAAGATCTCGTTATTACGAGAAAAGATCTCGTTATTACGAGAAAAGATCTCGTTATAACGAGAAAGATCTCGTTATTACGAGAAAAGATCTCGTTATTACGAGAAAAGATCTCGTTATAACGACATAATTGAGTGGAAAAAATATTACGTGGATGGCAGCATTACGTCACCGTACATTTTAACAATACCATGATAAAACTGATAATCCTGATAATTTTGCTCACTATAATCGTGATAAGAAATGTTTATATCGTTACATCCCTACAGATAAATGTGGTAATTCCTATATTCAGGTTTTTCTTAACAAATAAATAATTGTCCTTCACCTTATGTAGGACTATAAAGAAAAACAGACTCTA
>QVTF01004880.1:0-29828 GCA_003573665.1 Oxygymnocypris stewartii | reverse complement strand
TCCCCAGGGAGAATCACGAAGAACAGGGCTTGAGAGCGTGAATCACCTGTGTGGGAGCTGCTCTGATTACACTACGTCCGATGGTGTCCGATTGAAAACAATATGGCACTCCCACGCATGATTAAATCGGTAGCTCACCCGGAATGGAATATTCTGGCTAATCTTTCTCGCTTTCATGTTGTTCCAAACCTTTCTTTCTTCTGTGCTGAACAAAAGGAGATACTTAGAGGGATGTTCATGCTGCTCTTGTCCAAAAAGGCAAAAAAGCACCATAAAAGTAGTCTTGCCTATATGCATGTGACAGATTCTTTGGGCTTAGAGTGCATTCAAGATATATTTTATCAGTTTGTCTGATGCATAACCCATCATTTTTCAGTGTTGGTGCACTGAAACACATTCTCAGTTCAGAACTGAATAAGGGGTGGGCGTTATACCGGTATTAACTTGACAAGCGGTATTATGTTGTGCCATAATATGGTTTTTCAGAACAGAACATTGAAAAAGATCACTCTCACCCTGGTTCCCACCTGTTTAACCTGCTGCCCTCTGGCAGGTGCTACAGGTGCATCAAATCACAGACAAATAGACTTCCCCAGAGCTATAATCACACTGAACACACACATGCACTGACATGCACTGACCCATCTTACTCAGTACAATATGTGTATCATATTTCTGTGCATTATATTCCAGTGCAATGTCTTCAATATCTACAAAAATATATTTTTGTGCAATGTTTTTATATTCCCATTCCTATTAGTTTTATTCAGAGCCAGAAGTCTACCTCATGTTAGTGCAATAATCATTTTACTATTAATTATAATAATGACTATT
Organism: Oxygymnocypris stewartii; assembly: GCA_003573665.1. Lineage (NCBI taxonomy): Eukaryota > Metazoa > Chordata > Actinopteri > Cypriniformes > Cyprinidae > Oxygymnocypris > Oxygymnocypris stewartii. Next base: position 28,994 of record QVTF01004880.1, on the reverse strand, counting down.
ATTTACTTATTATACAAGCAACTCTTTCTATGTTAATTTTCTTTATGCTTTTGTCTTCGTTTAAATATTTTAATTGTATATCATGTATTATATTGTATATCATGTACATCACTTTGTATCATGTACATTTCTTTTAGTCTTTTTGTCTATTATGTACCACGCAGCTTATGCAGAAGCTCTGCAATTTATTTACATTTATTTATTTATGCATTTAGCAGACGCTTTTATCCAAAGCGACTTACAGTGCATTCAGGTTATACATTTGTATTGTCGGTATGTGTGTTCCCTAGGAATCGAATAAACGCAATGCTCTTAACCACTGAGCCACAGGGACATACCGTTGTCTTGTGTACAAATTCTACATTTTCCCAGCAGGCACACAACGTCATAAGATGTTGATATTTGGTTACATTTCGGTTGCGATGTCGGGTGACCAAACTTCTATGTAAATTCAATGTCTAATGTCAATGTTAAATTGATGTCCAATACCGACGGGCATCATATGAATGAGTACCTGAAGGGAACTCTCTTCAGAAAACTTTAGATGGCATTTTCTTTTTCTCTTACCTCGTAGTTCATAAGCGCAGTGCAGAGCAGCTTCTAAAGGAACGCTAAATTGAGGCCGTAAGCGCCACCTGCTGTTATAGAGTGAATGTGCATGTTCTTTCAGTCCATTTGCTGTTTTTATTTTGCGCAGGTGTCTTATGTAGCATAATTTCACACATCTAAAGTCAGACCATTCTATTTTTGCCTTAGATCTTGAAATCATGTTTTTTTTTCTAGCTATATAAGGTTAAAATACATATTTTGCCTTTAATTTTACTAAAATGTAATTCCAAAGTTTTTTTTCTCATATAGCGATATGATATCGATATCGTCTGGACAGTGGAATTTTAGCTCATATCACCCCTAAACTGAATTAAAAAATATATATCATGGAAGAATAATTCTGGTTTTATACAATCAGGTTGTTCAAGTGGATTCATTGATTTATTGATTGACTTATTTATTAATTATGTGTTTTTTTTACACGTCCAAAATAAATTGCAAAAAAAAATCTAATAAATAATTGTATATTATTATTTTATTATATTAATAATCCATATATTATAAATATTACTATTAAAACATGAATATAACATATTTTGCTATTAATAGAAATATAAAATCAACCCTCTACGGACAACTTGGCAATTGAATCGCCGCTGGCTAGTAAATGTTTTTGTTCACTCGCCAGACTGATATACTAGGCCTATATATATTATATATATACTGTATAAGTACGTATACCTGCACCAAAACACTTTCATATGTGGAGTGAATTTGATTTCATCGTTTCACTCTGAATGGTCAGATTGGAATTTGTGCACAAACTTAAAGTAAATAGAATTCAAATGTACGGAAGTAGAATGCAAATGAATTAAAATTCAAAGAAATTCATAAAACTAGAAAAGTGAAGTTTGAATGTCTGATAGATACATGGACAGACAAACAGATAGACATTTATTTTCCCAAAATGCATTTGTGTTGAATTTCTTTCAACTATAGTACTGCAAATTCCCTTAAAGATCCTTCCTGTTCAACTCTCTGTAATGTGGCAATTCAGCACACTCATGAATGGAAAGGCAACCGATATTTCAGTTCTGAGTTTCTTAAGCATTTGTTTGTTACCCTGTATGGGAAATAAATGGAAGAATTTCATGTCCAGTTGTCCTTTCATTATTTTGCTGGCACCTCAACTGTGAACCTCAAGTAAAGTGGCTCTCGTTAGAAGAACAGCTCGTTCAAACTCTGGAGACACGGTCTGAACAGTTCTAGCCATTATTAGTGGAAAAACTTTTGCCAACTTTCCTCCGTCTTTATTCGGGCAAACTCACTGATCTGTGGTGCCACAGCTGTCAGGTGTTCGTTTCTCCTTCATGAGCACAGGAAGTGAGAACTGCACAGGTCAGATAAAAACTACACTCTCACTTCCAGATGGGGAGAGCAACTTTACCACAGTTTTACTATGGTCAGCTACTTATAAAATGAACATGCTCCATATTTAACCAATTAGTAGTGCTGATGCAATCAATATGCAGCTAATTAAACACATGCTTCCTTTATACAGCAACATGCAGTCTGTTGCTGCAACTCAGAATTTCCTGCATCCTGTTTGAAAAAATGCAATAGTGTGCAAATTTAAGTAGGAATATCCCAAATCTCACTTGAAAATATTAGACTGCATCCTAATTTGCAAACTCTGCATTCTTAGTATGCAAAATTAGCATTAGTGCATCATTTGGTGTACTGTTTTCAAAATATGCACGGTGTTTGGACTAATATCGACCATACAGGTGTTACTTATTAGCATTGCATCAAAAACTGCTAAGAATGCATGTGCAAATAAGGATGCAGTCTAATATAGTTTCTGTAACACCATTGGTACTTTAGTGCATTGTTGAGATTTAGAAAATAGTGAACTACTTTATTGCCTACGATTACCCAAAATGATGGTGTGCAATGTTATTAGGAAATATTATTTTGTATTAAATGTTTCACGATATTAAAAAAATATGTTTTAGATGTGTGAACCTATACAATTAATGATTTAAAAAAACAATCCACACACAAACACTTGCATGCAAACAAATAGTATGCAACAAAAAGCTTTTTTTTATGTCCTCTTTCAAACTACATACTCAAAAGTACATACTTGCCATTATCAGTGAAGCACATACTTCGTGTGTAGTAGAAGAATGCAAATTGTGCCGCAGCCTGTGAGTCAGTGTAGTGGAAAGTGAATCTGTTCGTGAATGTTGATTTCTGTCAAACATCTGTCACACTGACTTTCTGGGAAAAGTTTGCTGACATATTGAGCAGGTTGACGTGAGTTATTATCATTAGCACAGAGGAGTGGGTTGTTTCTGAGCCGGAGCTTTTCAATGATGATGACGCATGTAATGAATCTATAACATGCTGAGCGGCCCACATGTTCTGAGAACTGTGTCAAGAGATGATTTGTCCTACGTTAAAAACAATACATCAAACACTTTATGTAAGATTTGTACGATTAGGTGTATATTTTTGTGCTAATTTGTAAAGACTTTTTTCTCCCTGTTATAACTTGAAATTAAGTAAATAAACTGATTAGGCAGCATTTCCAGAAAATAATAGTATAATGCATGTTGTTTTAGATAAATTGCAATAATTGCATTACATTTTATCTCAGATCAAATATGTACTCTTGCGTTTCTCTTTTTAATGCCTATAAAGCTTGTTGAGAAATACTTTGGGACAGCGATTCTAAATTATTACATCTAAATTGATCAAAATAAAATAATTATAAATTATTATTCGTGCAGCATGAGCTCATATTAGTTGAGAAACTTCATGGAATATTTGTTCTTGTAAAAATTCATTTCTCACCCCTCAAAGCCTTTTTTAAATTGAGCTCATGAAGACATAAAAGTGTTTGAAAACGCGGATGCTCCATCGTTTTGAGTCACTTTGACCCAGAAACACTTTCAGTTTTAAGCTCTGAAATAAAAAGCAAAGTCTCAGCCATCATTTGAATAATGATGTGTCTGAACATTTTGAAGTAGAAGCATAAAATTATAATTCAGATTAAAAGCACAAAACTTGTGTGTTCTTGTGTGTGAAGTTACCCAAAATGATGGACCAAGTTGTGGTCACTTACGGAACCTAAAATAAACTTTTTACCTTACATTCATACACAATTTTATTGTTTTAAAACAATTGTCATTTTAGATTTCAGACGTCAGGTCATTTGTGTACTGTGACCCGTGATCCTTCACCTTTGACCTTTGTATCTTTCTTTCTTTCAGAGATTGGCTAGAGAAGCTGAAGACATCCAACGAGAGCATTCATGGCAAGATGCAATCAAAGTGAGAATATGATTTGATTTATTTCCGTCATTTATTAACAATTAGCCTACTGCCAAAAACATTAGCAGTTTCTATGAATATGTTTTATTTTAGTATCATTGATTTCCAATTAAGGTTTTTGATAATATTTAGAATTTTATTTAATTGTTACACTTTTTGTTTTTATTTTAATTTAAATTTTTAGCAAAACAATTTTTATTTTTTTTGTAATTTAGTACAAGTTTTTGTCATTTTGTTGTGCGTGAAATAATGTTTTTTTTTTAGGTTTTGTTTGTATTTAATGTGAAAAAACCTGCCATGTAAGACCTTTCCATAGTGGGCGTGAAAAGTTTGTAAGATAGACAGACTAAAGCGCTAATGTATTGACATGCCTGCAAATCCCTCACCTGCCTTGCTTTCTTTCTATAGTTAACTGACAAGCTAATGTTCAGCGTATCAGCCGGGCTGTATTGTTATATAGGCGCACAGTTACTTTGAAATAGTCCCTGTCTGGGACGCCCCATTGACTTCTCACTGAGCCTATTTTCAGTGTAATTGACGGGCTAATTTAGTCACGTTGTCAAATGCAAGAGTAGCTCTTTCATTGAGAGTTTCTTGAGCAAAACCCCTGGGTGCCCTTGAAGCGCCGGAGCTCAGACGCCACGGCACCATTATGAGGAAAAGACTGAATCTGTGAGCTTATGTGCAGTGACAACTGAAGGACTGTGTAGATCGATGACTAGTTTCTTAATCCGAATGTTAATAGACATTTTACACCTGTAACTCCTACAAAAAGTTACTGTGGCGGTACCATGCTAAAGTTTATATATGATAAAACTGATATACTGCATGATAAAGTGATAGAAGGAAATATTGTATTGATGATATATATATATATATATAGTATTTGTATGTAATCTCAAATTAGCCAAAATATTTAGTAAATTAACATACAATGAAAGGAGTGAATGTGGTGTAAAACTTAATGAATGATGGGTATTAACTTTAGGCAGAGTCGTTGTTTTAGTTTTTTTAGAGCAGGCCTGTTCATGGCTACAAAAACAGACTCCATAGCAATGCATTCCAAATGTAGAGACAGACATAAACACACATACATGACACACACACACACACACACACACACACACTGCTGTGTGATGTCGGCTGTCTCCAGGGAGACCGTGCCTTGCTGTCATGCTACACTTCCCACAAATGGATTTTTAACCCCATTGCTCCCGCGGGATATTTGAGAAAAGGCTCTAAAACTAATAATTATGAGACCTCCTCTCTGAGAGCACATCTCTATTCATGGCTGCTTAGCCACTAAAGTCAGCAGTGAAGGACGCAGGCCGCTGTCTGTCAGACTTCTGATAGACTACAGATTATATTATACGCACACACACACACACACACGCGCACACATATATAGACATAGGTAATGTTGTTGTTTTCCCTGTGTATCACCAAACAGTGACTGTTTCTGAAAATGTTGTAAAGACATATTTTTGAAAAATCTGTTTTCTACATGCATGTTATTGATCTTATCGATCACCCTTGCATATGTTTTATTTAGTTTTTTTCATTGACCCTATGGTTGACTACAATGAATGTGGATCACAGCTGAGATCATTTGAGAGTTTAATGATACATATTTCTGCTAATTTTTTAAGTCTTAGACTTCAGTATCTTCAATACTAAGGTCTGTAATCAGCAATAACATGAGAGCTGTACAATGGGTTAGCACACTTGCACTTCAGAAAAGCATGTTTCTGGCCTTAAAGGGAATAGTTCACCCAAAAAAGAAAATTTGTTGAAAATGCACTCATCCTCAGGATATCCAAGATGTACTGTAGATTAGTTTGTTCCTTCATCAGAACAGATTTGGAGAAGTGTATTATTACATCACTTGCTCACCAGTGGATCCTCTGCAGTGAATGGGTGCCGTCAGAATGAGAGTCCAAACAACTGATAAAAACATCACAATACCACTCCAGTCCATCAATTTACATCTTATGAAGTGAAAAGTTGCATGTCGAAAACACCGTAGTTTATAATTAATAATAATTTGTCCTCCAGGGAAAAAGTCCATCTGTTGTCCTCTCTCATCAAGATCCACTGAAATATTTGTTAAGTAATGATCTTGACTGTTTTCAGTTGTAAATGGTGCATATTTCTCTCCTGATTCAGGCAACACAACTTTTCTCTGGAGAAAGCAATATTAAGAATAGAGGACTTATTTGAATTTATTTAAAATCTCTTAAAGGGTCATTGGATGCTAAATTCATTTTCCATGTTGTTTGAACATCAATGCGTCTTTTACAGTCTGCCATTCCTTTGTTTCATCACGTCTTTCATCTGTCTATTTTTGCAGTATTCATTTAGCCGTCTTTCATATACGGCTTCTCTCTCTCAGTTTTCATCACTCTCTCCTCTCCGCTCACCTTCCTCTTTCACTATCTCGCTCTTTCCTCTCGCACCTCCCTCTTATCTGTCCTCGTTTCTAATCAGGCGTGAAAACAGTTTGAAAATATCATATTGTTGCAAATACTGCAATTGAATCCTAATGGCATGCGGACATTAATAATGCATTGCGGGGCTGATTTCATTTGCCTTTATAATTAGGCCAGGTAATGAAGCACTGTAAGGGCCAAACCAATTCACCGTCTTCACGGAGAGACAGGAACGAGAGAGGATGCTGGGATACGGCGAGGGGTCTCTTTAGATTGGTAACAGTTTTGCCCTCTCGTTTGGAGCGACGCTGTAATTAGATTAGTCTCACATGCTCTTTAGCACATTAGGAGTGCAAAAACACACGCGTCTCAGAGCGACGGCTGGAGGAAATACGAGAGATGGAGAGAAAAATAGACCGTTTGTGTCGCACGGATCAGATGCAAAAGAGAAACGTGCTTAGAAATCGTGTTGGGGAAGCTAGTTTGAAGTAGTTAACATGCACACATATAGTTATCTACACTAGTCAGAGGCAGGTGATGAGTGGAGGGATGCTTTCTGGGAAATTCAGATAAATGATTCACTTATTCATTGATTTCTGATCCAGGGTTATTATTATAGTTAACTAAAACTAAAATTAAAACCGTCAAAAAATAAATAAATACATTTTAATGGAAATGTATAAAAATATATACAAACAACATTTCTTGTTTTAATTTAGTTTAACTTGATGTATTAAAATAACTAAAGCTAAACTACTAAAAATGGCAACACAACAAATTACTAACGATAAAACTTTAACTAACGATAAAATAAAAACAGAAAATATACAAATAAAAGCTGGTTTCAAATATTAATAAAAAATACAATAGTATCTTAATAACCTCAAATAACACTGGTTAAATATTTTTACAAATAATAATTTGTGTTTTTGACTTATATACATTAGTTCTAGTTTTTGTATTAATGTAAATGTATCTGTTCAGTTCAAATCAGCGTTATTTGAGTATTATTTATATACTATTATAACATTTTCAGGTGTCATTTTAATATTAGAGGAAGTTTTAGTAAATGTGATGTGCACTTTTGTAATTTTATATATTAGGTTTTTTATTTCTATTTTGTTTTCATTTATTTTGTTTTAGTGTTAGTGATTTTAGTATATCAATCTGTACAATCAGTATGTCTGTTTAATTTTTATTAAGTTTGAATAATAATTTGAACTCAGTATTAAAAAAATATTAACATATTTATATTTTTTTTAGCTTTATTTCAGTTAACAATATTATTTTAAAAATATATTGTATTTTAAGTAAACAAAAACAAACTGATGTATAGCACTGGGGTTCTCTCTAGTGACACCTGCAGTTAAAAAAATATAGCTATTTAAAGTGAAAGTTTATTACTGAGATAAACTGAGTTTGTTTGATCATGTGATCTTATGTGACAGTTTAAAAAGATTTGACCTCTTTAAATAATTTCACTGCTTTTATTTGTAGATTGTTCAAGCGTTTTGCCTCTATTTTAACTACTTTGAATAATGGGTGATTTTAAAGTAGCTTCCCCAGCTCTATGATATGATACAATAATTAATTATAATAATCATTTGTAACATTTTATAGTGCTTTTCTAGGCACTCAAAGTGCTTTACATAGTAACGAGGGCATCTCCTCATCCACCACCAGTGTGCAGCATCCACCTGATGATGTGACGGCAGCCATAGTGCACCAGAACGCCCACCACACACCAGCTACTGGTGGAGAGGAGACAGAGATGAAGTCAATCAGTGTATGGGGAGGATTCGGAGGCCATGATGGTCAGAGGCCGATGGGAGAATTTGTCCAGGATGCCGAGGTCATACCTCTACTCTTTTTTAATGACCACAGAGAGTCTAGACCTCGGTTTAACGTCTCATCCGAATGACGGATATGATATGCATACGCTTGTTTTCTGGTAAAATCTCCTTCCTCTGACGGTCACAGCTTGCATTGAAGCCCTGACACAAATGAAATGTCCTTTAGTGTGCAGACGCGTCTGTTTGCTTAAGTGTACTCCCATAAACGCGTCCTCGTGTGTGCTTCTCTATGCATGGCCGACTGTGGGAAGGAGAACACCTGGCCGTCCGCGTGTGTTTGCGAAGCTCTTGTTTGGTACCTGCCTCAGTCCATCTGTGCTTTGTGCTAACAGAGGTGACATCATCGGCCCAGATTCCCAGAATACCGTGGCTGCTGTTGCCGTAGCGACCAGCAAGGCAGCTCGTACTTCATTGCGCGAGTCACCATTACTTTTCCCCACGCGCTTCCCCTGATGACCAGACATCGCAGCGCTGCCATACACACTTAATTACCATGACAGGTGTGATAGATAACCGCACACCTCATCTGTTCAGAAAGTCCTGCGTCTGTCCTCACCATCACTCTGTTAACATACTCGCTCATCACTGTCCTCAAACACTGAGACACTTTACATAAACACGTCAGTTAATGACGTACATTATACTGCTTTAATGTGCTGAATAAAATATTCAACTCAGTATTTTTAAAGATGCAAATCATATTATTTCGTTTATTTTTAACTTAAAAATTATTAAGAAATATTGCAGGTGTTTCTTATTTTATTTTCCTGGACATAATATTGAACACTGTATTTTTAAAGATGGAAATCATATTATGTTTATTTTTTAACATGATAATTTATAAAAAATATATATTGCAGGTATTCCACGTTATAAATACCATGTTAGCATTTTTTTGGGTCCATTTTGTACATAATTCAAATTAAATATTTTTATTTACTTACATTTTATATACTTATGTATTACATTTATAATAAATCTATTGAATAAAATGTATACAATTATATATTAAATTATATATATATATGTATTTGTTTTTTATTTAGTTATAATAAATAGTTAATAAAATAAAAAATATTGTAATAAGAATATAAAGTATAACACTACACATTTAAAAAATATGTTATTTAATACATTTTATTTTTTAAATGTAATTTTTTTATATATATATATATATATTATTATTATTTTTTTGTATGTTTTTTATAATACATATTGTTAACACAGTTTTTTTAAATATGCTTTATACCTTATTTATTGTTTTATTATTTACATTTTTCAACTTGTATTTTATAATATGGATTATTTTTATTAATTTCTAATAAATACAGTTCATATTTTTTAAATAATGTAATATATAAAAAGTGTCAGAGCTTAATCCAAGCATATTTCTGAAAGTCAAAACGTTCACAAGACTTCATAACAGGCATGACCTGACTGTCCTTGTCAATATAATGGCATGTGAATCATCAAGGTGTTAGCGTTGTATGATTCCATATCATCCGATATATGTGTTTGACGTGCTATATGTGTTTGTCCAGTCACCCGTCTCTTCACCATACAGAAGGAGCTGTTTGAATGCAGCGCTTGTCATGTTTAACCACAGTATCGAGCTCTCGCGCGCTCGGCTTGTAATAACAACAGCGCTAGTCATGGCACGCCGGCCTTTTAAATCCATCTGAATGCAATAGTCTGTGAAATAGTCGTTAAATTATTTTATTGCGTCTTATTTCCCAAGGTCGTTTAGGCCAGCCTCTCTGTCACAATTGGTTTGAGAGCCATTTCTTGGCTGATTAATGCGATTGTCTCGTTTAAACCGGTGCAGGCAGCACAACGACTACATCTCCTCCGGCCCGCTGCCCCGCCACTGTTTCACTGGATATCATAACACCATATTAAATACGGTTGACGAGGCACTGTTGAGAAGAATAAACAAGGACTGTGTCATATCTAGATCTGTACGTGATGAGACCGTGCAGTTGTCTTGTATATCTGTCAGGCATCGTGGATTTCAACAATGTATGTCAGAAATGTTCCCTTTTAATCCAGGTTCCTCTGGTTTATTAATGATTATTAATCATTTTTGCTCTGTTTGCGCACACACACACACACACACACACACACACACACACACACACACACACACACACACAGCTCGCTCACACATTCACTCACTCACTCACTCACACACACACACACAACACACAGACACGCGCGCACACACGCACACACAGTATAATATTATAAAAGTATACAATATTGGATTTTCTTTTTATTTAATATTTTGTATATGACAATATACTATATATTTTAATGTATATACTGTACATTTATACTTTTTAAGTTTTTTTTGAAAATTATGTTTTATACCTTATTTAATATTTTAATTTTATAATAAATATATTTTATTACATTAAAAAGTATGGAAAATATATATTTTTTTTAAATAAATATAGTTAATAAAATTTTTCAATATTGTAATTAATAATATAATGTATAAAATGTTCCAGAGCTTAATCCAAGCATATTTTTGAAAGTTAAAAATTATTTTAAAATACATTTTAAAATCCAATTTTCCTTTTTATTAAATGTATCTAATATTTTTGTATAATAGTTTTATATTTTAACATATTATTTAATTCATTTAATTTTTAGGCTTTATATATTTTATATAATCATTTTAAATATAATAAAATAGTTGTATTTATTTATTTATTGAAAAATGTATTTCATTAAGTAATATATTTAAATTTGAAACATTTTGTCCCCTCCCCCCAAAAAAATCTTACAAATATATTTGAATATATATATATACAAATAAAAAGTGTATTTCTGTCTGTCTGTCGATGTACAAGTGCATACATTTATTCAGTGAATGCTTCATCAAAATAATTCAGACCTGTAACTTAACGATTCATTTGAAAAGATTTGAGTCATTTGTTTGTGAATTTGGCGAGTACCATTCGATGCACATTTGCATTGACATAAAGTAAAAATGCATGACAATAAAAGCCGGGTCTGCTGTGTAGCAGTGTAGCTGGTTTTTAATAAAGCTCTGCAACATGCTATTATGATAATAGCTACATTTGTTTTTGCTGTGCTTAGCACTAAAGTAATAACTATTTTCAATGTGGCACAACCCATTAATGCGGCTACAATCATCCCATCACTACAATTACTGCTCTATTCATTATCACTGAATGCGTTTGGATGGTTTGGTCCAAATCTGTTTCTGCTAGTGTTATCAGCATCTGTCGCTGTACTTGTAGCTGTCAGTCTGAAGGGAAAGAGCTGCGAGGAAGCCCAGGCCTGTTTGATTAGATGTGTTTGAAGGTTTTTGCCTGTAAGACAGCAGTTAGAGGAGTGAGAGAGAGAGAGAGAGAGAGGAGGAAAAGATGTGCACTTTCCATCACATGTGTCAGCAGTATGTTTGAAATGCATTAGCGCTAATAGCTGTGCCATTAGACGAGAGGAGAAGCACTCTGTGCTGAGAGAGACACTGCCGTCTTCCAGGCCATTTGCCATAATCATCATTCTGTAATCAATCAAGCCTTTCATCAGAAAACAAGACGCGTGCATTATTTTCAAGCAGTTCTTCTTTTGACATTGCATTCAAGAAATTCTCCCCACATGTGTTTAAATGTATTCGGACTTCATGTTTCTGCATATGAAGTCGCTCAGATGTAGTCTATTAAATCAGGAATCTGATTACAGTATGTACTGTATGTGTGACACAGTATTATATTTTAAAAGATTTGTTAGAAATTGCAGTGAAATCATAATTAGCTAGGTATAACTGGGTTTTTGCATTTTTTAATGAATACCTATTATGCCCCTTTTTACAAGATGTAATATAAGTCACAGGTGTTCCCAGAATGTGTCTGTGACGTTTCAGCTAAAATACCCCACAGATCATTTATTATATATTTTGAATATGCCTATTTTGAGTGGACGCTGTTTTAGTGCATGTCTCTTTAAATGCAAATGAGCTGTTGCTCCCCGCCCCCTTTTCCAGAATATGGCTGTGCCTTTACACCTCGTCTCGGATAATCTGCACATCTGTTTGGTTTTTATTATCATGTCTATTGCTCTGAAATCATGACTTTTAAAGCCATACCAATTTAAAAATCTGATATACAGTTTTCTGAGCGCACAGAAAGCGGCTGTCACACAGCATTTGAGTACTAAACTAAGCTCTCTTTCATCTCGTATTGCACTTAAACTGTCAAATACACACAAGTTTATGTTAAAATCACACATAAAACAGTCTGTTATGTCTGTGAACAGCCGGGAAAGAAATTACATGCTTATATTAGATATGTGTATCAAGTAGGGGTGTAACGTTTCGCGGAAAGAAATCGAACCGTGCTCCACACACGGTTCACCACGTTCTAGGACCGTGGTTCAACTTAAATCTGACAACTTTGCATTATGGTTTGTTATAAGTAACACAGAAAAAACAGGGATTGGCTGATGTATGCTTCTGTTGATGGATGCGCATTCAGTCTTCCCCAGTACATTACAACAACAGCGATGAGAAAAAAAAAGAGACAAACCATTCACTCTTGTTCAATGCGAGTGCCGTATGCTGGAATATGTGCATTTATTCCGTCATCACCCGGGTGCTGATAGTGCGCGCGCACAGGTGAGACCTGAACAGCATACGTTGATATCTGTGTTTAAAATAAACTCATGTAAGCTTTGCCAGTTTACACATAAGAGCCAGAGGACGCGAGCTGGCGCGCAGTGAGAAGATCTATGCGTGCGCTCATCAGAAGTGCAAATATAACACTCTCTCTGAAGTATTGTGTTTGAATGGAAAAATTCACTCAAAAATGATGTCAAAATCCTATACGCTGAACGTACAGTATCAGTGCATTCTCTTAAAGTGACAGCACTTTCATAACATTAATCAAACAGCAACAACAAAGAAATCACTCACTGCTCTTGATTGAAGCACTTTTGTAACTTTAATAAAGATTAATCTTTCATTTATACAGTCAAATATACAATGCTGTTTTACATTTGATTATTTTATTCAATTTCTGTACCTAAAAACTAATGCTAAACCCTCCAAAAAAAACTGAAAATCATTGTTGATTTTATTTGTATCTTTACTCTATTGTATTTATTTGTGCTGTTGCTTGAAATTGGATAGATTATTCTTATTTTATTTATTTTATTTGACAGTATAGATTTTCCCTAAACATACCGAACGTCCCGAAACCGTGACTCTAAAACGGTGATACAAACCGAACCGTGAAAAACCGCTCCACCCCTAGTATCAAGTGACAGCAGCGTAATATACAGTACCTATACTGCTGTCTGCGCTGATAATATGACCCAAACAATGAAATAAAAACAGGAAATCACTCCTGGATCGCTCCGGACTGAATAACTTCTGTAGCTTTAATAAAAAGACATGTCTTATTAGAATGCTGCTTTTAAATGCTGTAGCGTGGAGATTGTGGTGGATTGTGTGCGACTCGCTCAGGGCGGGGTCTCTGCAAATACAGTAGTGTCCGTCAACAATTGTGGGCGGGGCTTGTAAAATGTGTTGCTATACAGTTGCTATGGTGTTGCAACCATTTTTTTGTTACACAAACTTGTGATTTATTATTTGATCAGGCTGCCTGTCTTACATTGTTTTTTTTGTATGATTTATACTCCTAAATAAAGCACAGTGATAAGGTAATTTGTGTCCCATTTAAAACAAGATAGTAGTATGTACTGCGCAGTATGCTAGTATTCCATTTCAGTCAGAATCATGTACACAACTCAATGTATTGGACAGTCATACGTGATCAGTAACTTTAGACGCCTGAGGGAAACACTTCTCACTCTTCTGTCATGTTCATGTGGAGACGCTCTCTCCTCTGGAGGGTCAGTAACACAGACTGTGGTTCCATTATCTCTCCTGTGGAAATGTCTCATGCCTCCAGAAGCTCAACCTGCAGATATAAAGACTTACAAAGAGTTCGACATCTGCATTTCACACCCGGCAGCAGATGGATTTCTTAGAAATACGGCTCTGTGAAAAAGTGCCTTAAACATTTAAGGAATTCTGTCATCACTTACTTATCATCAAGTAGTTCCAAACCTGTATGAGTTTCTTTCTTCTGTTGAGCACAGAGGAAGATATTTGGAAGAATGTTAGTTACCAAACAGGTGATGGTAGCCATTGACTACGGGAAAAATAAAATGGAAGTCAATGGCTACCGTCAACTATTTGGTCACTCATTGAGCTGAACTAGAGAATCGAATCAGTCTGATTCATGAACACATCATTTAGACCAGTCAGTTGATTCATTGGAAAGATTAGACTCAGAAATATGATTTCTTCATGTTCCTACATGGCTAGGTCTCTCGTTTAAATCTGATCCTCACACAAAGCTCTTTTATTGATTTAAAAGACTTTGTATGGAATATTTTATGCTGCTTTCATGTCCATTTTGTCCCCAATTGTAATTGCAACTATCTTCATGTGTTTCACTGAAAGTCATATAGGTTTGGAACAACAATTGATGACGAAATTGTAATTTTTGGCTGAAGTTAATGCAGACAACATGAAAACTGTCTTTAAAATTTTAATGTGAGGCATTCCTTGACAACTCAGAGAGCTAAAAAAACAATAGGATGGTGATTAAAAAACACGATTTAACACTGTGTTAGAGTATCAAGCTGACAGAAAATGAATAAATAGAATAATAAAATGAGAATGAAGTATGACAGCAAGAACAGATTCACAGCCACACACTCTGTGCTCAAGGACGTACAAATGGAAGAGGTCCAGAATGGAGGTTGTTCTTATACATCTCTACTTTTAGCTTGATTAAAGGTCTTAAAGATGGCCCTCTAAGGCTGGTAATTATTCAATGGCTAATGGACCCCGGGCACTTAGAGGGGCCGAGGAGAGAGAGAGAGCGGCTCTCGTTCCACTTTGAAGAGCCAATTATATCAAACACTGTTTTTATTATGGCTTGGCTGCAGGGTAACTGTCGTACCGATCCGTGCCATTAGTGGTCAGAGAGATACCAGAGCACACTGGGAAAATAGATATTCATGTTCAGAGGTCATGTATATTATATTTACTTATTTATAAAATAATATTGTTTTTATATTTATTCAATTAAGAAATCAATTGTATGAATTGTATTAAATAATACATGTATTTATTCTAAATATTGTTATTTCATTATATATTATTATATTTTAGTTATTTAATTTATTAAAAAAAATTTGGCAGACAAAATTAAGGGATCATTTATGGTATGTTAAATGTATTTATTTATTTAAATATTTTAGTTCATACATATTGTTATTGTAGTATGTTTTTTTATTTCTTATTTTATGTTATATTATTTAAAAAATGTTGGGTGATAATGTATGTATATGTATTTGTTTTGTTTGTTTATTGTACTCTAAATCTAGCATTTTCTTAAAAAAACGTTGGCAGATAAAGTGAAATGATAATGTTACTAGTGATAAAACCATGGCAGCTATTACTTTATCACATTTGAATGCATTGCATTGTGGGATACAGCACACCGTGCATGTAGTAGGTCATCTGCAATGCACAAAGCAAATCTGCATACTGTGCACAGTGTACATACTGCATACTGTTAAAATGGTGTAAGTATATGCTATTGTGAGCTGCGCTGTGAACAGCCTGAGATATATAAGTTCCTTTTTAATGATAAAATGATTCTTAATCTCGTCCCATGCTTTCAGTCCAGCGCGCATCAACATGCATGTCGTCTGCACGCTCTACCTCCAGTGGTTGCCTTGGTGACCCTTCAGCTTTTGTAATTTTAGCATCCTGATTGGAGTCGTCTCTGTAATTTACTGGAGTGTCTCTCTTCCAGGTAGAAACACTCAGGCTGCTTTAGCTCTCAGCCTCCTCTGCACTCCTGCAAACCACGTCTTCGCTGAATATTCTGTCGCTTTTCTCCAGGAGCCATCATCACACAAGATGCGGTTAGCTTGTATCAAAGTCAAGGAGAAACAGAAAGGTCAAAGAGAAAGAAAGAGAGAAACTGACTTTATATGTGCACTGCATACTTTCAGTCCTAACTCTAGATCACTCGTCTTCACTTCTACTGTCTGCACTTTTACATCTACAGGTCATTTCAGCATAAAACTCTGTGGAGAAGAGCATTTCTTACTCTCTAGTTCTTTAGAAAAACTTCTGCATTGGATGTGAGGTATTTGTTCACTTAAATCATGCCAAAAAAACTCAATGTCATTGCATTAGATAACAAAATAGAGTATTAGTATCTGCTTCGTATTTCTTCATATTGTTTTTGTTCAATGTCTTTGAAGTTCATCAGATTACCCATGAACATGATCCAATAAACCTTCAAGAATACAATATTTCTGCAGGAAAATCTACTTTTTCTCTTGGATTTCAACAACAGATTTATTAATTCAAACCTAACAGACATCTTTATTGTGCAATGATTTGCTTAAGAAATGTGAGGTTTGTGCTTTACTAACTAACTCTTTTCAGTACAGAATATTGTGTATTGTTACATCTAGACATTTTAAGTGTGACTTGAAGGAATAGTTGCCCAAACATAAAAACTACCTGAAATTTTACTCACCCTCGGGTCAACCAACATTTAGATGAGTTTGTTTCTTCATTAAAACAGGGTCCGGTTGCATAAACTGTTTAGACTAGTCTTAAATAGTTAGTCCTGAAAAGATAGATTGGTCTTGTATTGGAAAAGTTCATCCCCGTTCACACTACAAGCAGCACCCAACGACAAAGCAACACGATCCCATTCATTTTAATGGAAAGGTGGTGATTTCCGGCAACAAGAGCAACAGCAGTTTTTCGCGACCAGTGTCCAGCGATGCGACAAAGTTCAGAATCTCCTTCAACTTTATGCAAATGAAGAGCAACATTCGGGAGCGACACCCAATAGGAAAGAAGACAGAGCTCATGTGATCGCTCCCCTCTCAGCTCAACAGTGAGAGGCTGATCCTCGCTGTCATTATTCGTTTTTGTTTTTATGTACGGATTCAATTTATATTTATACTATATTTAGTCTTTTGCCTCAAATATTTGTATTTAGCAGCAAGAAAACTGATTTGCTGTTAACATGAGAACGCCCACTAGCGACCATCGCCAGCCCCTGTGGCATGCAGCGTGAAAAGTCGCTGCTAGTGTGAACGCAACTTATGACTTGTTACCACTCGGCAACTGCAAGCTGGTCAAACTATTCTTAAGATACATCTTCACATGGTGGCTAAGTTTATGCAACTGCATCAGATTTGTGGAAATGTAGCATACCATAACTTGCTCACTAGTGGATCCTCTGCAGTGAATGGGTGCCGTCAGAATGAAAGTCCAAGCATCTACATTTTACATTTATGCATTTATCAGACGCTTTTATCCAAAGCGTCTTACGGTGCATCCAGGTTATACATTTTTTGTCAGTATGGGTGTTCCCTGGGAATTGAACCCACAACCTTTTGCGCTTCTTGCGCAATGCGCTACCACTTATTAAAATATCACAAGGAATTCACAAGGAATTTTTCATTTTTAGATGAACTATAAGTGAGCAAATAGTTTTTGGGGCACCTGCGCTGTTGCTTTTTTTACTTTAATCTCTAAAAGACCTTATAAAGATTGCTATAATGCATTTCTTGATGAGATGAGAATCTAATGTGCTGCAAAGCATGTTCTCAGAAACGCTATTAGCCCCATGTATGTAATTGCTGTGCAGTTCTCGTCTTGGCGCCTGAGGTCTTGCCTTATTTCTTGATTTGTATCCCTTGATACCGCTTTAGTAACTGCCACTTACACCACATGTGCACTTTTTCGAGTCACTTTAGTAAGAAAGCATCCGCTGAGAACATGATTGTATATGATTGCGCAGTCTCTATAAATCGTATGAAAGTTCCCTGGCCACGAGGAGGCGGCCGGACCGAATGAGGAGCTCAGGGGTTAAGGTATCTCTCTAAAGCCTCTCCATCGATCCCTCCATACCGATCGATAGCTCCCCAAATCCACCTCGCCACGCTCCAAAAGACAACAGCCCATCTCATCACACACTAAATCCCCATGAAGGGCTTTCTCTCCGTCTCTGTGTCTGTGTGTGTCCAAGTCTGGCGGCGAGGTGAAAAGAGAAAAGTAGCTCTTTTGAAAATGGTAGAAATGGCACATATTCTCTCATGGACACAATCACAATTTGTTGATGAGATTTTTAACACTTGCATCGGATTAAATGGTGCTGTTTGCGGAGTCATTTTGTCATAATTTGATAGTCACATGTTCAGATAAAGTAAAGCACCACATGTTGATCAACCATAATCTTCTGCTTCTTTTAGCATAAAGTCATTTGGAAAACAATCAGTAGTTTATTTCACAGCTAGTTAGTCCGTCGATGCAGCGTTGATTCAAGTACTGCAACAATTTAATGCATGTTTGAAAGTTGAGCATAAAAGCAGGAAGTCTTGAGGGTTTTTCTTGCTTGCTTTTGCAAGAGAATATTGTGTTAATCAGGTGGAAAAAGGAAGAATTGGGACCGTTTTTCATGCAGCTTGGGCTTTTTTCTTTTGTTTATCATCCGGCGTCGTTCACGCTGAGGCAAATAACACAAAATTCACGCTTGCTTCTGTGCCACACTAAAAACTAAACTGAAATGACTTATAATGAAACATCATTGATCTGTCATTGCTTATTTTATAGTCTCAGGTGTCTGAATCTTTAGAGATGTTTTGTGTGGTTTTAGATCCTTTTAAAAGTGATTTTTGCTGAAAGAAGTTTTTTTTTTATTCCAATATTTTTTTACGGTGATGTTTGCTAAGAAGGCATCATTCAAAACTACCATTGCTTAAACTTTTTTTTATTTAAAGCAGTAACCGTAACTATTTGTGCTGCAGCTGATAAATCCCATTGATCTGTATTAAAAATAAATACTTTAAATACAAATGTTTTTTTATCGTCGTATTCTTTACTAAATAATCGTTTTAAACTCTAATTCTTTTCTCTCTCTTTTTTAATGTATATATATTTTATTTTTATTGTTTCTTTTTTTATTTGATCATTTTTCAAGAAATTATAAATTTGTCATAATTTCTATATAATTTTATTATCTTCTCTGAGTAATTGTGTGAGATATGTTAAAATCCAAAATAAAAATTAAAATAAAAAATTGCATTATTTTGATGTAAAAATGTACACGTTTTTTTTTTATTTATGAGTACAATTTTATTTACAACACAACTAAAATATATAAAAACCGCAATAACCTGCTTTATGTGCCATTCGTTTTTTCATCTTCATGGTGTTTTTCTTCAATATAATTCGCAAAATGTTTGGTTTTCTTTATCTCTTGCTGGTAGAGAGTGTAATAACAGACAGCATTCAAGGGAAAACCTGTTTTGACAGCCATTTGAGCGACTGTCGTATGTATGTATGTCCTCCGGATGAGACATTAAACCGAGGTCCTGACTCTCTGTGGTCATTAAAAATCCCAGGATGTCCTTCGAAAAGAGTAGAGGTATGACCTCGGCATCCTGGACAAATTCTCCCATCGGCCTCTGACCATCACGGCCTCCGAATCCTCCCCATACACTGATTGACTTCATCACTGTCTCCTCTCCACCAGTAAGCTGGTGTGTGGTGGGCGTTCTGGTGCACTATGGCTGCCGTCACATCATCAGGTGGATGCTGCACACTGGTGGTGGATGAGGAGATGCCCCCCTTACTATGTAAAGCACTTTGAGTGCCTAGAAAAGCACTATATAAATGTAACAAATTATTATTATTATTATTATTATAAATATGTTTGTGCTTGTATAACAGATAACCATTTCGCCCCTTCTATATTGCTGGACGTTTTTAGAACATTCATATTTTTCATATATCCCTGGGAATTATTAACTGCCATTTGCATGGTGATTACAGTGTGTGTGTGTGTGTGTGTGTGTGGATGATGTGGTTATGTGTAGTTTATGCGTATGTATATTAAATGAGCCTATAAGCGCATCTGGACTGACATGCATCCATATATTTCTCTCTCTCTCTCAGTGTCCTTGACTCGATGTGAATCCTCTCTAAAAGGTTGCCTGTGATTTGGATGTTGTCTGCAGATTTTATGGACATCGCTGTGTTTTGATGGAAATGATTACGGGGTCGCAAATTGCAGGGTTATGACGGCAGCGGCTGATTGTTGATTGGCCACTCTCAGGACGGCTCTGAAGAGGGCCGGGGGCTCTTTGGCTCGCTCCTGGAAAAGCGCTCATTTAAACACATTTTTAAACAAGACAGAAAGAGGGGGAAAATGAACAAATGTTGGGCAAGATGTGCTAAAATAGTGAGGGAAGTGCATTTAGTGTGAAATGCATCAGTGCTCTTAATGCTGTTGTGATCTGTTTATTAGATGATTGTTAAAGATGGCATCAAAAATATATTCATTGAATTCATTATTACACTCTTTAACTTTTTTATTGCTTCCCTCAAACTACTTTTTTTTCAAAAACATTTTTATTGTTTGTCAAAATGTAACATTTGCCAAAATTTTCTGTTTTATAATTAAAAATGATGAAATAAAAAACAAAAAATTATATAATAATAATTGTTATTATTCATTGTGTTTTTAAAAAGCTTTTTTATAATTGATTCTGATATCATTAAGTTAATGACTGAGATTGGCTTTATTAGATGTATTTTTGAAAGATGAAGATATTTGATTTAAAATGAATTTATTTTGCATCTGTATTTTTCCACATTCAAAGTTAATTGGTTGCTGTTTTGGCACAGTTGTTATTAATAAGAAAATTGTTATCTGCTGTTAGTACGATTATTTAGTACATAAAAATTTTGGAAAAAATTGAACCTAGTTGATATGATTAATGCGTATTAATGCTGTGAACCATATTTAGAGTTAGTGATTTGAACAAACCCATAAGCCTAATTATTGATCTATTTACACAAATGATTTCTCAAAATGTGTTAAATGCAAACATACCTGTAATTTCTGCAAAATCCCACTGAAGGAGGACTTGATCTGTATCTAGAGAGCAGAATATCATATGCGTGTGGGGGATTTTTGATATCGGTCTTTGTTCGTTAAAACACTCTTATCCAGATCAGTTTAAGCTTGTTGCAGTGTGTGTGTGTTGCTGTGAATCGTGCTGTTATCTCAGGTGGTGTGTGTCCGTGCCGTGTTATGATTTTATCTGCTGCTAGACACAGACTCCTCAATGGAGCCCTTTCACAGAACAATAGACGACCGCATTACCCACAATGCAACAGGACTGCCTTCCCTCATCTTATCGGAGGATGGGAATATTCACAGAGCGATCGTGCAGCCTGCAGATCCAACGATCTGACAGCCAATAGAAAAGCCACAAAAGGAGAGAAATTAGGAGGAAATAAGGTGTAAGAAAAACAGGTTATGAAAGAGATAAGTGGAGAGATCCATGAAAGGATTTTAAATGAAGAATGACACAGCGATACAGCATTTGACACTCATTATAATGCCATTTTACAGCACACCTAATATTTTCAGAATAATACAATCTAGTGCCTTTCATACAAAAGTGTATGCAAAAGTAAATTAGTAAAAAAACAGGGGGGTAAATTAAAAGTTGAAATTGTATATATGTATTTATTTGACTGGTATATATATATATATATATATATACATGTTTTTTATTATGCTATCATGTTTTTGTGTTTTATTCTGTTAGTTAGTATTTTTTGTCTCTAATCAAAATAACCAGTTTGATTAAAATTAATTGGAATGCTCAATGAAAAAACTTGGTTTAAAAAAACAAAAAACAAATGGAGTTATCTGTTTTTGCAAATTAACTCTTCATATATATATATATTTAAATTGATAACTATAGTAATAAGTAATATAATCAAGTTCCCTAGATAAAATGTAAATATAGTCTATTACTTTGTTTAATATCTGTACATTTGTTTGAATACATTGATTATAGTGCATTATTAATAAAGTAATATAACCACCCTCCCTACCCAACTTTTGTTTAGATGGTGTAAGGTGTGTATTAACTTCTATAATAACACTAATTATACATTTATTTGAATACATTATTTATAATAATAATATACCACCTTCTCTACATAAAGACTAGTGTATTTAATTTGATTTGTATAATTATAATAGTAATATTGTTATAGATTTATTTAAATGCATGAATAATAGATGTATTTGAAATGCACTGATCTTCACCGGCACACTGATGTGTTACGCAGGGCAGTTAACATCCAGATTTGCGCTCCTTATGTTTTATCTACATGATATTTGTTTTTTGCCAATAAAATGAACATCTGCACACTGCTCGAACGCTCAGTAATTGTTTAAAGCCCTGGGTTTGGGGCCGTATGCTAATAAGGAGCCGGACCCTCGGGTCCAAATCTGCATTTCATGCCAAACTAGATAGAGACTTTCAAATAAAATACGGGTCCGGGTCGGTTCCGTGCAGCATATTTACGGGTCTCTTCGGGTTCGGGTACGAATTTTAGGACCCGTGAAGACCTCTAATTCCTGGTATTTATAGTCATTGTATATTCTTCTTATTTATTTTTCATGAATATAACTTGCTGCGCCTCTTTTCAGATGACATCACGAACGAGTCTTATTTTGAACTATATTATCACTGTATGTGTAAATAATTTGAACTTTTTTACTATTTCCAGCTTTGTTTAACAGTTTATTACTCCGTTACCAATAACAACCCTGCTAGACACTTTCAGTTTGTGATTGATTTTGAAGATGCATTTCACACCACCCAGAAGCAATGATATTTGGATAATATTTCTTGCTCCGCTTCTGCATCTTTTGCTCCCTGATTGAAATCTAATCAATGTTTGATAGACAAAATCAAATCTAGGTGAATATCCCGTTTCACTGGGAAATCCATCAGATTCCTTAAATGAACGTGTTGCGTACTGTGCAGTGTGTGTTTTAAAGATCGTCTGAGTGTGTGCTGTAATTATACACTAATTAGTGTGTGTCTGGAGGAGATACGGGCTCCGTTCTAAGCTGTCTCCGTGGATAACACAGGGATCGTTTGTAATTTAAATGTCAAAGTGTCTGAGGCTGCTGTGAATGTATGTGGATGGAGATGATGAAATGAGTCGAGCTGTATTTAAAAGAGCCTTTGAAAGATGAAAGATGTGTTCGTTTGAGTCCGTGTGTATTAATTGATACGGAGCAGGTATTAATTGATAAATAGCAGCTTGTAATTTGTGGTTTGTTACAGGTGTCAGATCATTAGTAACGTTTGCAATGGAGAACAAGCACACTGTTTTCTGCATAGTGTGCAGTATATACTGCATACTGTCTACTAGCGTTTTAAAAGTAGAATATCAGTATGCTTTATGTAAAATCAAATGTTTTATGATATTTTATATGTGTCTACTTATTTCTATTTCATCTATTTACATGTCTTAACACTGTAGACTGATCAAATAGTTATATTAGACTTGTTTTAATTCAGCAGGATATTTTACGTTATTTTAAATGCTTTTTACATCTCAAGTTATTTTTTTTTTGTACAATACAGTGTTCCTGTGGTTCAGTGGTAGAGCATTGTGTTAACAGCGCAAAGGTTGTGGGTTCGATTCCCAGGGAACACATGTACTGGCAATACATGTATAACCTGAATTCACTGTAAGCCGCTTTGGATAAAAGTGTCTGATAAAGGCATTAAAATGTCAAATCTTCAAAGTTTGATCAGACTTTGATCTAATAATTTCAGAGAAGAGCATGGATATTTTTTTTAATTCAGCAGGATATTTTACATCTTGTTTTAAATCTATTTACAGTTTCTTTTATGTTTTTGTAAAAAAAAAAAGCGTGAAATGTCGTAGCTCAGCAGTTTGATCAAATAATTACATTAAAACATTTCTGGAAATAGCATGCTTTATAATTCAGTGATATATTTTGCATTAAATATCTTTCCATTTTTTGTATAAAATGTCTTTACTCTGAAGTCTGGTCAAATTAGAATATTAGACATGTCTACAAATGGCATACGTGTTTAATTCAGCAAAACATGACGTTATTTTAAATATATGTTTACATAATTATTTTTACTTTTAAAATTAACTCTTCAAAGTCTGATGAAATAATTATATTATATAGCATGCTTTTTTTAAATACAGCAAGATATTTTACGTTATTTTTGAATTGAAAAATGTCACTTTCAAATCTTATGAAATAATGAACATCATTAAAACAAGTGCATTGCATCATTGGATACAGTCTTCCATGTGCTCTAGTTGTGTACTACACATTGTAGTGAGTGTATTAATCTGTATTTGACTGTATAATGTAGTATTCTGCTGATTAATACAGTACACCTCCCCATGCTGGTAGATAAAATCACTGGTCATCCGTTACAGGATGAAACATGCAGCTTAACTCGTTATGAAAGTTAATTCTGTCATTACTTGCTCTCCCTGGTGTTTTTCCAGACCTCTATGATATTCTTTCTCCTGAGGAAAACCAAGTTTTAGGGTTTCTGACAGGAACAACATGGGGGCGACTAAACGAGGACAGAATTTTTACATCTGTATGACCCACCTGTCGAATCGGAGAGCGAGAGAAATGACAAGAGGGTGAAACACGGTGAAATGAAAGGACAAATCAGCATTATTATGGATGCTTGTTTCTATAGCAACAGAAGCTGACCGCCAGCAGCATGCCTGTAATCGCAGACGAGGAGCGCTGAATGGAAACTGTTGATATTTCATTCGTTTGTTTGTTTTAATTGTTTTTTTGACTGTTGTAATTTTACTACGTTTGACTTGCACGCAGCCAAGCTGCACGCTTTGGCAGGACAAATGCACACACTGAGAAATGGGTTTGCTGCTTGTTCGGTCTAGTTAATTAAGATGAGTAAATGCAACACAATTCTTCAGCATTTTGTCACAATTGTATTTTATACAATCAATGTAAATTAGTAAAATGGAGGCTTATTCAAGCCATTTGCATTTCTGTTGGCTGTAGCACATTATAATTGATTTGTGGTGTTTTCTAAACTAACATCATCCATGCTTGTTCTTTCATTTAATATTCTGCTAAGTTTAAATTAGATTTGATATGTCTTGTTATATGCCAGAACACTATGAATAGGCCTCTGTATGAATGTGTTTTTGTGGAAATAGTGCAGATGAGAAACAGACAGAGAGAGAACAGATGATCCCGGGAAGGATCCCAGGAACACTTAGAGAACTTATATTCTGCTTTTGGTATTGATTCGAATAATTAATGTAGAATCAAGGAACCATTTCAGGATGAATCGATATCGGGTGAGATATTGAGGGAATGCTATAACCAGTCTGTTTCGGTCCGTATTATACTTTAATCTTATAATATTTATATATTGTAGAAAGTAATGAATATAATCTCTGAATGTAATACGTATTAATTAAATGTTAAAATATATAATACAAATATTATGATCAAGCTGTTTCTGTTCAGTCTGGATTATAATTTAGTAGTATAGTATATTTAAAAAAACAATTAAGATAATATAATTGGATTCAATATATACAATAATATAATAAAATTAATATGTAAATTATTATTTAATATTGTAATATTAAATTATAGATAATCATTTATAAAATGTAATTGAATGTAATTAGTTGGGACAGACAAACAAAATCATAATAATTCAGCACGGGTTTCCCAAACAGTGTGATGTAAATATCTGATTTTCTGATTATTTGGGGTTTAAATATGACCTGGAGAAAGTAAATGCTATGACATCTTAGTAATATTATTATATTGTTTTAATTTAGATTTTTTAATTATATTTTATTTTTTTCTGTTTTCATTCTGATTTTAGTAAACGTTTTAGTAATTTTGGTGCTTGTTTTGTCATCACTATAATTTTTTTAAATATGTCTATAGTTTTTAGGATTTCAACTTTCTAAATAAAATGAGAATATTTTCTTTGGCAACTAGCTGAATGAAAATACATTTACATTTTTAAAATCTTATTTCATTTCAGTTAATGTATATTTTATTTTAAGTAATTATTTTTGTATAGGTTTATATTTAGATAATGTTAAAAACCCTGAATTAAATACAATGGTATACCTATGATGGATTAACATACTTACATACTATGGTACAGTATAGCAGTGTGCAAAGAACATGGTATTACTCTCATACCTGTTTTTGTTATTATATATTATATTATATTAGTATGACAGCCTTTAACTTTATGCCAGTGTCTGTAGTCCATTGTTAGTGTTAGCGACAGGTGTGTTAGTCTGTTGAGCACAGGTGTGTGAGGACAGAACGCTTGTGCTGAGCTGCTGCACGACTGTAAGATCACAGTTCACATGTTTAGAGTTCTCTCTCACACACACACACACACACACACACAGACACTCACACACACACAACACACACACACACACAGACACTCACACCCACACACCACACACACACACACACACAGACACACACAGACACTCACACACACACACACACACACACACACACACACACACACACACACACACCACACACACACCACACACACACACACTCTCACACACAACCCACCCACACAACACCACTCACACACACACAACACTCAACACACACCACACAACACCCACCCCACCACACACCACACCACAACACTCTCCACACACACCCACACCCCCCACACACACACCCCCCACACACACCACCCCCTCTCACACACACCACACACACCACACACACCACACCACACACCCACCCACACAACACACACACACACACACACCACTGCAGCCCACTGGCTCACTAGAGACACCCACACTCCGCCAGAGGAATTGTCTCTGCAGAGAACTTCTATTAATAGTCTACTGTCTATCCTCTCCTCCTATAAATGTGGACATTTGAATTTGGAAATGGAAAAGGCACCTGTTTTTCTTGAATGACATTGGCGGCAGAAGTGTTGTGCATTTGGACGTTTTGTGGAAAGGATCTTTATGAGGGAAGCGAGACCCGGAGGGGCCGGAAGAGAGGTTTGGAGAGGAGAGGAGAGGGCGGGAGGTCATCGCTCACGACTGACTGGCTTTCTGATTTGAAGGAATGGAACTTTCTCTCGCTCTATTTCTGTCTCTATCAGTTCATTTCCTGACAGAGTCCCGGGAGACGCTGTTGTGCGCCGGTGCTGTGTGTGTGTGTGTGTGTTGCAGGGTTGTGTAGATGTGTCAGCGTTTTCGACCGCTGCCTTGTGACCAGCTCAGGCGCTGTTGTTGTCACTGTGGTGTTGGCGTCTGGTTTGTTTGGATTGGCACTATAGAGAGAGATGGGAATAGAACTGGCATGGACCGAGAACCAGAGAGAAACAGGCTATTTTGGAATCACATACTAGCATACTACTCATTCTGTTTCCGTAGTATGCATGCTGCTTTTCATTATTTTATTCATAGAATACTTTGACAACTACATGTTCAGTGACATTTCCATATGAAATAAAATCAGCTCCAATTTGAGCTTCTTTTGGTTATTGGTTTAACTTCTTTGGTTAGTTACTGATAATCGTTAATATTATTATCAACATAAAAACAACATTTTAAATAACATTATAAATGTCTTTACTGTCTCTTTTGATCTATTTAATACTTCCTTGCTGAATAAAATTAATTAATTAGAAAACTTATTTATGTATTTTTATCATTAGTCCTGCTTCCATTTTCATAGTACACATTTTTTCCCTTGCCTAATATATTATTTATACATTATTTCAAAAGTTATGTATGTTTAATATTGATTAACAGTATTAGGCCTATTTTTATATGAAATTATGTATTTATTAAAAAAAAGTATATTACTCCTGTTTCTATTTTCTCACAATATGTTCATTTTTTTCATCTTTAATGCTATAAGTAAATGCAGTGTGTGTATTTATATGTATATTGATAAATGAATGAATTATGAGTATAGGCTGGTTTCACACATCTGTATACATGATTAAGATAAGATAATGGAGTGATGTTAGGGTGAGTGTTGATGATATAATGATGAGTATATAACACTGAATCAGAAGATTCTTGGTCTGATCAGAATTTATGGCAGGTGAGGTTTCGTGTCGTGTCAGTGAGTTATTATTTTAAAAGAAGGATCAGTCTTTCTGCATTATGAGCAGATGTCTAATTCAGCAGCAAATCTCTAATTCAACAAACAAAACAGACTGTGAGTGTGACGGTGAATACAAAAACACAACAGACAGCATCAAAACAAATGACAATTACCGTCTCACGACAGTGCCCTCAGGACAGGCCGGTAATTTCATTATTGCTTTATTTTCTTGGGAAACTAATGAGCTAATAAGGATTTTTTTTGGTCTCATATGAAAACTATAATGCAGAAGGCAGGAAAATCAAAAGGACATGAGCTGGAAAGTTATTCATGTTCCTCAAGGCAATCATTTTTACATAAATGTTTACATCACTAATATTTGTGTTTTGTTTTATTTTAGGAAAATGACATCCAGTACTACGACTCCAAAGCCGACTCGGATGTTGTAAGTGACAGATATTTCTATTTGTTCTGTGCTCTTTCAAATGAAAACTCTTCATATGTGTGCTGTTGTCTGGAGTAGTTTCTTGTCTGTTCTTTATTTAATATGCCCAAATCTTATTAGTGTTTTTCCTCCGATCTTTAAGAAGAAATTAGAGTTAGGCCACAAATACCATGTAACATACGGCTTCATCTATTATTATTTCAAAAGTTGTGTGTTCAATATTGATTAACATTATATTTATGTTTTAATAATATTTATGTATTTGTTTTTTTTTATTTATAATATTTACGTAATTTAAT
>QVTF01004879.1:0-29923 GCA_003573665.1 Oxygymnocypris stewartii | reverse complement strand
GGTCCTGTTGGACAACACACCACAACAGCAAAATAGCCCCCTCAGAGAGTCTCATTAAAGCTCTATCCCGAAACTCATTACTGTCTATCAGTACAGATACGAGCATCTTCTGTACATTGGCAGTGGCTCTTGGGATTAACCTTAGATACGAAATTTTGAAAGATAAATACAATAATATTTTTTTTGTGTGTGTGCGTGGCTTTGTGTAATTTTAAAGACATTTTTGTTTTTTATAAAAACATCCGTTTTAAATGTCTTTCACACACTTTATACTATTCAGAGATTTTAAATCTATGAAATCAGATATAACAATAACACTTTAGAATAGGGAACACTTATACCACTTTTCCCTCAATAATTACTTAATTTGCTGCTTATTAGTAAGCTACTTGTTAATGTAGGATGTAGAATAAGACATTAACATGTGCTTAATTAGTAATAAATGGATATTATTCTAGTAATATGCATGCTATGTTAAGAAACCCTAAAATAAAGTGTTGCCATAATAACAATAATAATTGTACCTCCTTAGCAATCAATGGGATACAGAATATAATAGGAACGTGTAATAAATAACTATAGAGGTTATCAGTAATGCAAAAATAATGTCTTTTAAAAGCATAAAGCCCAAATATTTTATGCTAACCTTTGATATTTATATTAGAGCATAGTCTATGAGAATATGAACATGTGTTTTCTGTGCTTCTTGTGTGTAATTATTAGAAACTGTGTTCAGACACAAATCTACACAAGTCTTTATTCAACCCGACAGATGTTTTTCTACATTAGCGCAGCATCAAACAAACCACGGCTTGTGTACATCGAGATCCATCTTTTCATCATCTGCTGACCAAGCACAGAAAACCACTGGGATACTTCTTCAATTTACACACAGGGCAGCTTATTATGCTGCTTTATAGACATTGTGCAATAAAACGTTCCATTGGATATGGTTTCAAAGACGAGACTGAGGGGATTGTTACAGCGGGTAACCAGATCAATGCAATGCTCAGTGCAAATTAATGAATGCAAATCAATTGAATTTTCTTTTACTCTACCAAGATGCATGGTTTAGGAGTCTTGTGGGCTCCGAGATATCAAAGCATGCTCTCGTTGCTATTAATAACAAGTTGAGAAGCTCATTGTGACTACAGCAGTATTCAATCAGCGTATGCATGCAAGGTAACACTGCTGTTTTACAGATCACCCAACTGAAGATCGAGAACAATCCCTTTGCAAAGGGCTTTCGTGGAAGTGACGATATGGAGCTGCATCGTATGTCAAGAATGCAAAGGTGAGTCTAAATCGGCGAAGAGTGAAGTTTACATGAGCGAGTGCTTGTGTGGAGTTAATTATAGCGATCAGCAAACAGCAGCCTTCAGCTCAGGTTCGGAGCTCCCTCTTTAGGTGTCTTACAGATAGCACTTCTATATGTGTTCACATTGGCAGGAGACTTGACCAGCATTGGGCAGTTAGATTAAAACTAAACTGGGCTGTGTTGATCCATGCACAGCCGTTCTCTTGACTGAGGGGACACTTGTTATGTAACGGTGACCTCTTTTACTTTCCGCTCTGTGTAGATCCAGAACAGTTGTCTGTAGTTGGGATATAGTTGGTCCAGTGGAAGCAAAGACCACATGGCTCGTGTTCTCCAGATGACTGCTGTATAGAGTGTGGAAAAACACATTTTCAAAGCAGAAAATCTGGTCGGAGGGCAGCCAACACAGGCGTTGTCCATTGCAAAATGACAGACTTCACGATACACTTGGAAAAAAATGGCAATGGTCTTTCCATGCCGTAGTTAACATAGTCTGTTGTTACTTTGAAACAAGCAAAGAAAGAACTGACTAATGCTCCCCATGAGAGCCTTCTATTGAGTTTCCAGATAATGACCTGAAGACTTTAAGACCCAACTAAAGCTTGCACGATTCTCCTACTGAATCCATCGCACTGCTATTAACATGACTTTAGCAGATGTCCGAGGTGGCATTCAAGCAAAAAAGCAGCTACTCGTTATAAAGCAAAGACTAATGCGTTATAAAAATGCAGAGAGGGAAAAAGAAACTCCTCCATGGCGCTGTGTAGAAGTCAAAGGTCCTGATATCCTATCTGTCAAACACTGAGACGAAGCAGGTCTGGTCTTAGTTAAACTCGGACCAACGGAAAAACAGGTCAGTGGTTCAAAAGAAATAGCGTAGGAATTAATGCAAAGTGCCTCTTGCAACTTTCGCTGATTAATTGGCATGGAAAAGCTCCTATCGCAGACAGATTGCGAAGAGATTATTCTAACACAGTGCTGCGCGTCGATGTGGTTAGTTACCAATGGAACGGTTTCAAGATCCCTGACTGAAAGACAACATGGAAATGCATGCCATGAAATGGCTCACAAAGTCCTTTCTGTTTCCCAAAGCCCCAAGGAGTATCCGGTGGTCCCTCGCAGCACCGTACGTCAACGGGTCGGCACCAGCCAGAGTCCGTTCGCCGGTGACGTCCAAGGTCTGTCTACTCCCAGCGGCATGAGCTCTCAATACTCCTGTGAGAACGGGGTCACGAGCACATCGCAGGATCTGCTGCCTCAGTCCAGCTCCTATCCTCTACCCCCCCACGAACACAGCCAAGACTATCACTGCATCAAGAGGAAAGGTGAGTCCATCTGGGGTGCATTTCCCGAACGTAACTCGCTGATTAACCACCATAGTATGAGGTATTGTTTAGGAAATGAACTAGCTAGACATGACTGTGTCCCGAACACGGGCGCATCTCCGTCGTTTGACCCACATTGGTTCAGCAACAAAGGACCGTTGTTAATGACGACACACGCATGTGGTGGAGGAATAACTTCTGCTATTTAGCTGATTAGAGATCTCTAAGAAGCTGCTGTATTGAACATGGCACCTACTGACTAATTTACTATTTTTTATTCTCTGTCATTTTGCTTTATTTGATGTTTGATTCATCGCGGCTTCACTCTGACGTCACACTCCGGGGTTCACTTTTCACTTTTCAAAAATGGCGCTTACAATGAACGAGCAGAAATACATAATTAAAATGCATTTATATTTAGATAGAATGGAAGGTACAGATAATACTGCATGGTAATTTCCTTGTTGTGCCCAAGAGCATATTTATTTAAGCCCATATATCTTACTAACAATAAACTATGCTTCTAACTACAAGTCGTGAGCTGTAGCTCAAACCACGTAAGTTTGTGACGCTGATTGCGAACGTTCGTTTGAACTATGGTTTCGGGAAACACAGAATCGTTGAACTATGCTGGTAACGATGGAACATAGTTGGCTAATGATGCTTTTTGGAAACACAACCCGGGTCACTTCTTGAAATTTGAGCTTTTAGTGTTGCGATATTTCAAGATCAGTGGTTCCTAACCATGTTCCTGGAGGTCTCCTTAAAGGGACAGTTCACCCCCCCAAAAAATTATATCATTAATTACTCACCCTCATGTCGTCGTTCCAAACCTGTAAGACCGTCGTATATCTTCATAACACAAATTAAGATATTTTTGATGAAATCCAAGAGCTTTCTGACCTTCCATAGACAGCAATGCAACTGAAATATTCCTAGACCCAGAAACATAGTTAAATAGTCCATGTGACATCAGTGGTTCAACCATAACGTTATGAAGCTAGGCGAATATTTTTGAGTGCAAAGAAAACAAAAATTATGATTTTATTCAACAATTCTCCTTCATATCACGTCTTCCATCAATACCTCTGCATATACACAACACGCTCGTGATGCTGCTGACGTAGAACATTGCAGAGCATGCGTCATGATACTCTTGATAATGGTTGGTCAAGAATTGTTGAATACATTTGTTATTTTTGTTTTCTTTGCACACAACAAGTATTCTCCTAGCTTCGTAAAAATTAAGGTTGAACCACTGATCTCACATGGACCGTTTTACTGATTTCCTTACTGTGTCTCTGGGAACATTTCAGTTGTGTTACTGTCTATGCACGGTCAGAGAGCTCTCGGATGTCATCAACAATATCTTAATTTGTGTCACGAAGACATATGAAGGTTTTACAGGTTTGGAACGACATGAAGGTGAGTATTTAATGACATAATTTACATTTTTGGGTGAACTATCGCTTTAACCAAGCGCACCTGAGTCAAGCCATCAGCTCATTAGTAGAGACTCCTGAAATGAGTGTCAAAAGAAGATGTGCAACTTGTGAAATGCTGGGGCTCTTGGAATATAGATGGGAAACCACTGCTGAATCCATTTCCATTAGTGTTGGGCGATATGCTCAATTGTCATCTCGTCCTATCATCAGCCTGTGAGATCGCCGATACACGATAATATCCTGATCATTTATTTAATACGTTTCATAGCCGGAAAGTGAACCAACTCCAGCGTACGTCTAAAATCAGCCTAATGTTTTAATATGACTGAATTTGTATTCAACATTATTCAATAGAAATATTATAAGCTACTAATATAATGCTACTAATTATTCAAAAAGCAGCTACATAAAACGAGCAAAGAATATTTACATTACCAAAGAACATCATCACTGACTTCAGTCTAGCACGAGTTTAAAAAACGCCCCCGTTATAATCAGTGAAGCCATCTACACCGTATGATGAATAAATCTCTTAGACTAATATCTGCACTTCGTTGTTTATGATGAGAGAACAGCTTAGTTAGTGAGCACAGAGTGAACTCAAGATGACTCATCTGAACGCTGGCCATTGAGTTAATAATGCCATATAATCATGCGTGATTGGTTATAATGTGCAACGCTGTTAAAATGCGGAAAAATAAATATAATGGAACAAATAATCCCTAATATTAGGTAGTATTACTAGCCTGATGATGATAGTATCATCATCATCATCATCATGCTATCATCAGTGGCATCAGCCCCAGGCGATATCTCTGACAGCCGTCGATAAATGATGAATGGCACAACACTAATTTCCATCCCATTTTGTCCAGGCACAGTTGGGGACGGAGAGCACTCGTACAAGAAGACCTACGTGGAAAGCTCATCCAGCGAGGACGATCACTACTATCGGCCCGTGAGCTACTCTCAGTCTCTGGGTCTCAGTGGCGCCCCCTACAGGGCCGAGTCCGGTCAGCGGCAGGCGTGCATGTACGCCAGTGCGTCGCAGTCCACCGAGCCCGTGCCCAGCTTGGAAGACATCAGCTGCAACACCTGGGCAGGCGTCTCTCCTTACGCCGGCTGCTCGTTGACCACCATGCAGCAGATGGAGCGACTGCCATACCAGCACTTCTCAGCTCACTTCACCTCAGGACCCCTTGTGTCCAGATTGAGCGGCGTCACGGCCCATGCCTCACCGCAGCTGGGCGACGCCCATACCATGTACCAGGGGTCCATGGCCCATCAGTCGCTGGGCCGCCAATGCAGTCCAAGTGCGGGAATCCAGTCGCCGACCGCTGGGCTTCAAGGCAACGAGTACTTGTACACTCACAGTATACCTCGCACCCTGTCTCCGCACCAATACCACGCTGTGCACAGCGTAAGCATTATGCCTGACTGGAATGAGGGCAGCTAACTGGATTCTCTCGAGCGGCGTATGAGGCCACAACATGTAGGAGAAGCACTTTCCTGCGTATTTATAACTTGTGAGAGTTTTGGCGTAGACGACTTGTGTCATAAATAGTTTGAGGCCGGTTCAACTGGCTGAGGCAGCAATGAATGTCTCAGTGTTTGAGCAGGACAGTAACATGAGACATATATTTGCATGACGCTGACTGTTTATCAGGGACGAAGAACTTTTCCCCTTCCATGAAAGGACAAATGCACAAGGATGCCTACCGTTTTATTGACAAAACTTTGATTAAAAAAAGAAAAAGGTGACAGAGTAATTTAGGAAATCCAGTTTCAAAAAAATAGGGCTGCAAAGCGATTAATCGCATTGAAAATAAAAGTTTATGTTTACATACTATATGTGTGTGTACTGTGTATATTTATTATGTACATATAAACACATGTGTATAGATTTATATATAACATGTATATATAATATAAATTATATAGAAGTATACAAATATTCAAATGTATAATATGCAAACTAAATATACACAGTACTCATACATATATTATGTAAACAATCTTTTATATTGAATGCGATTAATTGCGATTAATCGTTTTGCAGCGCTAATTATTTCTATTATTTTAGTTGTTTTTGACATTGTACTTCGAGGCAGTATGTTACAGAAGAAGTCTTTGGGATCCTATGCTTAACGGTTTCAGCGAGCACCATTTGTCTCTCTAATCACAGCAGATCTGTTTAAGTGCTGATTTTAGTTGAAGTCTAACACATTTTGTTCAGGGATGTATTACAAGTTTAAATCACATTTTCACAAATCATTTGTGTCTGAACTACCAGAAAAAAAGTCAGTCAAAATAATTGGATAAATGAGCTCTTTTTACAAAATGGAAATTGTGGCACGGCACACAAGACAAACGTAAAATACAACATTGATAGTTTAAAAGTACTTATAAGCTAGTTATCATGGATATACTGGCCCCAGAGTCTCTTTTAGTAACGTCTTCAGAGATTCTCAGAGCACTATTCACAGTTAATAACTCAAAAATGCTTTAGAGTTATTCTACAAAATCTGAGATACAATAATGCAACACACTTTGATATGGAGATCTTTATTTTTGAACACTCGTAGTCAGCAGATTTTCCTGTTAATAGTATTTATATTTCTTGTATTATAAACCTTGTTCCTTTTCTTAAAGGCCATTTGCTAGGTTGCCTTTTTTCAGTATTTTGAGTTTGGTAGTCAAACTTTCTTTTTACTTAAATGTAACCAGTCTGGGGTGCGTTTCCCAAACGCATCGTTAGCTAACTATGGTCGTTAGTTCCATTGAACTCTATTAGTAACGACGGAACTTGCGACCGTAGTTGTTTTTGGGAAACGCTCCCCTGGTTTATAATTTTGAACGTTTACGAATAACTGTCAAAGACATACAGATATGAATTGCTTGGCTTGTACATACAACAAAATGTACATAGAAAACAGAATAAATGTAAAAGACCCTTCCTTGAAGTCTGAGTTTATTTAATGCAATTGTGGCATAAATCTATGAATGCTTACCTCCATGAATAACCTCTATGGATTTGAGGAATGACTTGCTGAAGTGACAGTAGACCATTTTAATAACTGACAATTAAAAAACCACAACTATTATATGCAAACAAACATTACAATGTAATCAATAGAGTTAAAGCACGTCCATCTGAAGCCTATTTGAGTGCATGGTTTTGGAGTCCATTTGGTTTAGGAACGTCTTGTGTCTTGTATCAGATATTAATGAAGGTCTTGACAAATTAGCAGTTGTGTAGAAAATCCATTGGATTAAATTGGGTTTAACCAACAACTACATCCCCAGCTCTGAGGCCTCTCTCTAAATCTTCAACATGTCACCTTTAAGAAAACAGTCCATTCTGAGCCAAAATTGAGTTAACCATTGACCTCTAGCGGCAGTCATGGATCACTGAACCGGTCCATGAGGAAAACTGATGAAAAACTGTTCCTCTGAAAAATGACACGCATGCATCCAGGGCAAAAAGACAAACGTGTGCTTGTTTTTATTTGATAAAACAGTAGGATTAGGCTGCCTCAAAGTAGAAGATATATCTATTAAGACACTAGGCACAATCCTACACAAGTTTTCATTAGCTACAAGTAAACATTGATTTCACACAAATGCAATATGGTTTAATTTGTTAACATTAGTTATTACTTAACATAAGCGAACAGATTTATTCATATAAGTCAATGTTAATTTCAACATGCACAAATACAACACATCATTAGCTAATGCATATCAAATGTGACTTCATTTTGAAGTATAATTCCAAACACTGATGAAGTTTTCTAAGTGAGTAACTCACAGAATCTCAGCTCTTGCAACTGTTTATTGGTGTTTTCCAGTCTGGTTCAGGACAGGTCTTTGGCCGAAAGCGGTGACCTTCCCTGCAGACACCTTTGATCTGAATGATTGGGCTTCTCTGGACAACCTGCTCCTACGCATCCAGTCTTATCCCTCGCCGGGACCCTGAGCAACCCCCAAACAGCCGGAGAAATTCATTAACCCTGTAGCCTCCCCGCCTCGTCTCTCCTGCTTAACGGCTGATTTATGAGCGTGCCCCCCCACGCATCTTCCGATCAGCCAAACATGCATGTGTGACTCGAGATGGATTATACCGTAGCTTTCTGAAAAATGTTGTTTTTCAAAGGCAGGTTCACCGGGCTAGCAGTCAGGGTTTAAGTGGTGGTGAGGGTTATAACCATTCGTTATGTGATGAGCCTTTGTAGACTTTAACAATCCTAGCAAAGAGTTAGTAAGAACAGGAGAAAAAAGCCTATGTATTAGTGATAGACTGACATAAAGAAATCGGCTGATTTTGAAAGGCATCAGAAGTAAAAATCAACAGCTCTATTTTTTGTTAATGGGACTTTTCTGTGTAGGACTTTCAGTTTTCATAGTACATCAAGATCAGCACTTTATACAGTACAGACTGTTTATTAAGCATAATCGTCTGCAATATCTGCCTACTGGTTACTCATTCTGAAAATGTTTAATTTGGCGTGTGCGTTATTTTGCATATACATGTGTGTATATATTTAGAAATAAATGGAAAAAAATGATGTACACGTGAATATTCTGGATGGGAAAGCAAACCAAAGATTTATAAAAAGATAAAAAGGGAAGTTGGAGATAGTAATGATAAACTACGGCCCTACTCAACCCAAATCTGAAAAGAAAACAAATCATTGTCAGAGGCCTGAATGAGCAAAGAGAAATGAAAGAACAAGAGCATTCCAAAGCGGAGAAAAACGAGAGGGGGATTACTTTATTATATGAGTAGGTGAAATGCGGCCGACTCGTGACGGATGACTGTTCAAAAGGAAGCAAATCTGTCTGCCGCAGCTGCTTTTGAAACGCTGGCCTGGGTCAGGCTGTAGCCCTGTGTAACACTGATGCTGCGTCCCAATTCGCATGCTATCCTTCCTAAATAGTGTTCGAAAATAGAATTAGTGTTCCCAAATCATAGTATGTTTAAAAAGTATGCCAAGATTCCGGATGGTATACTAACGTCAGGTTTAGAGTTCGAAGTGGAGATCAATGCACAGCGCTAACGACTAATATTACCCACAACGAGAAACTACAAACATGAGTTAAAACGTGTTTAAAAAACTACAAACATGAGGATACGCACGGCCGACAGACAGGAGAGAAAGGGATTTGAGTGATAAATAATCAATGTCTACTCCGATGAAAATATGAATTTAATATCATCCACGTTATATTCATCTGCAGCACACTGTGAACTTGTATAATGATACGTTTGGTGTTTAAATTTGAAAGTGCATCATTATACAAACACTTGAGCAGAGTTCTCGACATTATCAAAGACACACGATGTGCCTTCTTTATTTTCTCTCCAATACGCTAAGGAAAATCAAATGAAATGAAATGTGGATGATGTTAAGTGTGATAAGATGAGTGAACAGGCCAGTTAAACAGATAGTGTAACTAAAACAACAGAGCGTCCGTTAAAGACGCAGCTATGATGAAGTAGTATGTCCCGAAGCGTGCCATACTATTCTGCTCCATACTCAAAGTATGTACTTTTTCTTCACAAAAAGAGTCCTACTTTTAGGACATAGTATAAGTAGGAGAATTGGGATTGCAGCGCTTAGAGTCTGACTCCCAGACGAAAGCGTCGTATCTTTTTATTTGTATATTTTTTTTAATTGTCACATACACAATTATACAGAGTATAACGAGCAGTGAAATTTGTTCTCTGCATTTAACCACATCCAAGAGCATACAAACACACACACACACCACAGTAGTGAACACACACCACACACACACACACAACACACACCTGAGCAGAGGACAGCCCGGGGAGCAAGCCGGGGGTTTGGTGCCTTGCTCCAGGGTTTCACCTCCATCGTGGACAATTCCTGCCGGAGCCAAGATTCGAACCCACAACCTCGGGTTACAAGTCCAACGCTCTATCCATTAGGCCACGGCTGTCCCCGCTCATAACGCTCAGACAAGTCATTTTGTGACTTTCTTTCTCTTTGGTTAGAGCACTTTTTTTTTGTATATCTATCTTTGGTTAGTAAGAAGTCGAAAACTGGGTCAAAGTAGCTATGTTTTGCAAAATTGGAATATCGCAATAAACATTTGCGAGCGAATAAAGCACTCGTTTCCATCCAGTGAGCTAAAGAGAACAAAATCGCCACTTCCCGATTAATTTGCGCTAAATATCACGAAGAAAAAATGTGTTTGCTGCAGTAGGAGAAGGCACTGTATATAATAACTTTTGTATACAATAAATTAAGAGATTTCATGTGCAGTCATGTTATGGTATTTTCGGAGCCTGCTGCATGGAAACGCAGTTTCTGGGAGTTAATTATAACGGAGCAATTGATGAGACTTTACTCAAGCCTTTAGAATGACAACACTAGTATTTCAGATGCTGTGTATGAGATTGGTTGTTTGATTAGTCCAGTTTTGATGCTGTCCCATCGCAATCGCAAATTTTCTCATATTTCAATTTTTTTGCACCCTCAGATTCCAGATTTCAAATATTGTCCAAACCATACATCAATGGAAATAATTTATTCAGCATTCAGATTATGTATAAATCTCAATTTCATAAAATTGACCCTTATGACTGGTTTTGTGCTCCAGGGTCACATATGTGCATAAATATATAGGTGGATGGAGACAGAGCTAGTGAGTGAAGCAGAGAAAGTCGAGCCTTCATCAGATAGCATGTTTTCTGGTTCATGTAAAGCCGTCTGGTGTATCAGCAGAGACATGCATCACACTGTTGACGTATAGCATCTGTGCTCAACGCTGGATTTGCAGCCCGGGGGCTTTTCAGCACCCAGACCGGGTCTGGAGAGAAACGACGGGTGTTGAGAGGGTAAGAAACAGCGTGAAGGCTAAAAGATATCAGACCGGTGTATCACCTGAGGCATGAAACCAAAACAGGGCCAGTCACACCAATCATGATAATTAAAACAACATTAAGAATCCACACCAACTAACAACAGTGTTCAATTATTCCAAGCGCTTAAGTTTACCTGCATTAATACTTGAGCTCTTTAACATGCAATCTGATTTGCTGCCTTTGTTTTTATAATTCATCTGCTGAAATTGATCCCACGTTTTCGTTTAATACAAAGACATCTCAAACAATAGAGAAGGACTGCTACATAATATCATCAGGTCCTGATAAAGATGAGAATTTATTGCGCTCAGGCCTTTCATCCCAACTTCCACAATCACAATGAAGCAACGGAGTCCATCGATCAAAACTTCGATCCTGGATGCTCTCACTCAATGACGTCCAATGATTTATTAGGACAGCCTTGTGAGACTGATGAACAGCCATGGCATGGTTAAAATCATGAGCCCAGAGATAACCGAGGGTAAAATCATGGCATTGATGTAAAATGCACTCATATCAGATCGTAATGCATGTCAGAAACATCTCCATCTGTCCTTGTCTTGGGAAGGCTGGATTGTCCAGTGGGGGTTTGGGAGCCTAATCTGAAACTAGGACTGGAAAATAACTTCCAGCTGTCTAATCATTAGGACTGATAAGGCACCCGATTCCCTCCACCTACAGCCCGTCTGTGGTAAAAGGTAAGAGTCCCGTTGGATGTTCTGGTCTGGTCCACCCAGCTACAGCTCCTCCACCTGCATTTTTTTCCTCCATATGGAAAATATTGAGTCTTGTGGAGAGCGAGTGTGTGTTTGTGCCGTCTCAGGGTCTGTCTTTCTCATTACTTGTTGACAGCATGTAAACGTGTCCCGTCAAGCTAAAAACCTTCAAAGGTTATTGAAGTTGCACTGGATTGATGACACTTCATTCCCTACATTGAGACGCCTAAACAGCAGTATAATGACTTTTGACTCGGTGTTCAGTCTGACCTTTCATTAATTACCAATGGCTCAGACAAGGTCTGTCAAAAATGTCGAATTTTTGACATGACATTGATTTAATTTCGAATGTTGAATTGTGAATATTTGTTGAATTTAAAATAAAAATACACATTCGAATGCAAAACGTTGCTTTCCATTTTTAGGTGTGCGTCTGGCTGCCTTATCAGTGGCACACTAGCGATGAAGATGTCATTGCATTTAATGCTTTTTTTTTTAGCCTATCTAGTTGAACCCACTGTATACATTGTTCATTCAAAATACTGCGGAAAAAGAGAGCATCAATCCTAGATGATGTTGTTTATGTCAAAACTGGAACCAAGCCGTTCACACAGAACGCATATTTTGCGCATTTTCTATAGAAACATCTATCAGCGTTGCACTCGCGTCTCGCACAAGAGAGCCGGATATTTAGAAAGCCATTTAAAATTAAACTTTAAAAAATATTAAAAATGTATGGCGGGACAAAGTCTCTCATCCATTCCACTGCATCTCATGGATTTAAATAAAAAGAGTAACGTTACTCTTTGTGATTGGTTTTCCGTGCTTTGTATTAAATTGTACGATGCTTTTTTGTTTCTAACTGTTTAAGAAACTTAATTAATTATATATTGTTAAACATTATGCACATTTTTCAAAGATAGTTGTGTTATTTATGCTGTGAATAACCGTGCATTAATAATTTTAGCTCGATGCGCCCCTCTTTGGCCTCAGGAGAGAAGCCTAAAGTTTTTTTTTCCCCCTAACTGAAATTATGCCTTTTAAATTCGAATATAGATCATATTTAAGTACAAAATTTGAATGTAGTTTTTCAGACATATTGGTGGGAGAACCTGCTACTATTCAACCATGACATTTCTGTAATTTACCAAATTGTAAAGAACAACCGAGAGTTGTCATGTCTGCACTAATGATTTCTTAACAGTAAACCCAATGTACCAAATGCAGCCACTATAACAATTAAAGAGGGATAAGAAAGATGTTGTGCATATGCTGTAGTCTCAACTGGAAACCTAAGTGACAGTAAACACGCAGATATGCTTCC
Organism: Oxygymnocypris stewartii; assembly: GCA_003573665.1. NCBI lineage: Eukaryota > Metazoa > Chordata > Actinopteri > Cypriniformes > Cyprinidae > Oxygymnocypris > Oxygymnocypris stewartii. The sequence continues at coordinate 16,900 of QVTF01004879.1, read as the reverse complement.
AGAAGCAATGCACCTTATCTGGTGCTCTGGGACTCTGATCCCAGACGGTCTAGACCAGGGGTGTGCAATCCTGCTCCTGGACGCCCAAAATCATTCAGAGCACACACTTGCCTTGAAGCTTCTATTGAGTCTGAAGACCTTGATTACTTTGGTTCAGGTGTTTAATTAGAGCTGGAGCTAATCTCTGCAGGACAGTGGCCCTCCAGAAGGAGTTTCGGACACCACTGGTCTAGAAGTTTAATAATAGTAGTCCTGAAAACCTTGAGTTGCCAGATCCAGTGTGTTAAATTAAGGCTGTAGCTAAAACTGTCAGACTTTGGCTCGTGAGGATCAGTTCTGGACATGATGCATAAAGATTGCATTTAAATCAAATCACCATAATACTTTATCATGTTTATCACATTAATGTTGTTAACCCCTTTATTGTTATAATTTGCTACCATCAGTTAACATTAATAATGAAGACTAGCTACTTCTACAGCTTTACATCTTAGTTATAGGGGTCTTGAATTGAGAAATCAAATTACTTTACTTGATCGTTTGACATATAAGAGGTCATTGTACTATACAAGTGTACTGCAAGTTTCACAACTCAAAACCGACTTATTGAAACCAAGGTTTTTGATACAAGCTAATGACAAACGGTCCACATCAAACCGTTCCTCTTAGCAGCATGGACATCTCGAATCTGAATGGCAGGCAAACGGAGCGGATTTGTTTCCGCACCAGCGTTAACAGTATTTTACACTATTTTTACCGCTTCAATTCTCATGTAAATTCAAGGACAAACAACCCATCTGAATAATTCTCAGCTGCCAACTCTTTATAAGCATTTTTTTAACCACAGTCATTCTTACAGGAGATGTATCCCAGAAATCACTTTATTTTCGGTAAGCTAAAAAAAAAAAGAATCAGGGTGATAAGCAAGGCTACCTGCTCACTGTATTAACAGCGGTCTGAAATCAATACAGGCCTATCCCTCGACACTCCGCCAGCTGTTCTTTGAGGAGTATCGATCTCCCTAAATGTAGGGGTCTGGACGCCTCTTCCTCTGGTGGGAATGACCGTCTCTGGGCTGTCTAAACACACGAGCTCCTGCCGCAGCACACCGAGCGAGACAGCAAGGAACCTCGGAAGAGGCTGATGTGTGACTTGATGTTATCAATAAAACTGCCCTCCCGCTACAGACTGGAGTCACGACCTGCCGCTGTCACACAGACTCGCCACAGCGGAGAGCCTCTCTCTAGGATGCCAACACTCAATATCTCCATCCATACCGCTTAATGTCTCGCTGTTGTCATTGTGTGCTTTATGCCCTCTGGACTCGAGAAAGTGCACGCTGGCACGTTTCTTCACTGGCACTAGCATCAAAACAAAAGATGGAGTGCATGCATGATTTCAAACTACAGCAAAAACTACAAAATCTTTCAGTTGAAAGGCCTGGACTGCTGTATTTGTTCTAGCAAACACACATGCATTTTTTTTACCTTAATTTTAACTAACAGCCATTTGGGATGCAATTGGTTGTCCAGGAGCAGGATTGGACATTACACATGTCAACTAGCAGTTACCGGAGTAATATAAATATAATAAAGCATTTCATACACCATTTCAATTTTATATCAAGACAAGGACGACACTAAACTAAGCAGAGATCATGTTTGTAAGCACTCATTTATCCAAACTTACAGCCACGAAACCCCTGAAATACCATGAAGTTTGGGGATCAGGGATCCAGATTATTTATGACATTACAATCAACTGATAAAGAGAAAATAAAATCCATTTACAATTTTTAATGACTATCAATGTCTTATTTCAAGGTCTCATCTGACAAAAGCTCATGTTGTGAGCAGTGGGGATTTCTTTAAGCTCAGCTTCCCCTATAATGTCAAAAGATTAATGGTCAAATATGTACTATTGTGTTAACATTTTATTGACTAAAATGAAGACGAGTTGGTTCAGAATCAGGTCGGCTGACTCGTATATTCCCGTAGCATCACTACATTTCCCTGTTGAAGCATAGCGTCTATTGACTTCAATGTGGCTGCTTCGAAACTAGACGTCATTGGATAAATGCTGCGATTATGCCCCGCCCACGGACGCTCAGTGTGAATGGAGGCGTGGCCTGGACTCCGGGCTTCTGCGTGCTGATTGGAGGGTCTGTCAAAAGACTGCGTCTCCTTTTGATTGACAGCGATTTTGTGCTATAAAAAGTCGCATCACAGATGTCTAGTCGAAAGACAAACCTATTTCTTGGTATTTGCTTGGCTAATTTTCATCATACATATCACACAATTATATGCCACATTCCTTGTTTCAGTTTAACCTAATTCCCACATTTCCTCCGTCCAGTTTAATATCTTTTTTTAGATTGTTTGTTCATTCATTCATTCATTCATACAGTAGGCTAGAGCATTTTCTTGAAAAAGGCAGGGCAGGGCAGCAACGTAGGCAGCTACGTAGGGCAGAATTTACGTATAAATAAATGGACAATCATCATCTGATAGCAGTGAAATAAGAAACCTGGGTGTCATTTTTGACAGGTGTTTGAAAATCTGTAGTTCGTGTTTTTTCCATCTTAGGAACATTGCGAAGATCAGATCTATGGTTTCAAAAAAAGAGATGGAGATTCCCGTTCATGTATGCGCGGTTAGACTATTGCAATGTTCTGTACACTGGTTTGAACAAATCTTCTATGGATCGATTACAAGTTGTACAGAACGCGGCTGCAAGGCTTTGGACCAGGACCACAAGGAGGTTGCACATTACCCCTGTGCTTAAGGCCCTTCATTGGCTTCCCATTGGGTTTAGAGTGCATTTAACAATTGGGGTTATTACTTATAGAGCCCTGCATGGTCAAGCACCCTCTTATATTCATGATCTATTCCATGCACACTCTCCTGGCCGATCTTTGAGGTCTTCTGACATGGACCTTTTAACTATTCCCACAACACGTCTTAAGACAAGGGGTGACCGAGCCTTCTGTGTCGTGGCTCCAAGGCTTTAGGAGCTCTCTCCCCTTGTCATTGAGAACTAGATTTTAAAAAACACCTAAAGACATATCTTTTTGGACAGGCTTTTAACTAGCAATATGGTCTGGAAGCAATTTTTTTGTGATATCTGGAGGTATTTGTACAGCGGGTATTGTAACTTCTTTTGATTGTGAAGCACTTTGTGACTCTTTGTCTATGAAAGGTGCTATATAAATCAATTTTTATGAGGTTGACTGAATATGAGCTGAAAGACCAGCAGCCTCCACTGGTTGTGAGGTCTTTAGATATGAACATGATTCCTGACCATGTGTCATCTAACAGTGATGACAAAAACAAGACTGTGAAAACACGAGCGCTGAGGACTCAGCTCTATCATGATGGATTGGCAGAGCAGCTCGTCACCGATTGGACGACAGCGATGAGGGTCAGCAGGACTGTCACAGGACTGGCTCCCTCCATTCATGCTGTTCTCAGAGCATATTAAACACACACACACACCCAGTCACACATATTACATACTGTCCTAGTCCCTCCACAAAAATCGGTCTGTCGGCTGTAGAAAGGGAACTTAGCCTCTGCTACAGTCAAGACAGATGAGATTGTGACAGCTTTCTCCTCTCTGTGTCTCCATGGGAGGCTCATATGACGAGTGTGTGTGTGTGTGTCATACTGTGTAAACTTGGGGCAAGAGATCCAGGCTTGGGGAAGATAAAGACCTCTCGCTAGAATGTAAACACTCTGTGAAGTGGCGCTGGGGTCAGCGGCTGTCACACACACACACACACACACACACACACACACACACACACACACACACACACACACACACACACACACAGGTCAGGGTTAAGCAGCATTCTCTTTAAGAGCTGCTTTCCCTCTTAACCCCCTCGGAGGGCAGACCGTTAGTGTAACGCAGCGGAGAAAGACATTTGATAAAGTGCTGGAATGAAGACGCGTACGGATACAGACACACAGAGTTCACTTCTATGTCTGTCAGAAACATTTCAGAGTTAAGCCCAAAGTCTGCGTTACGCTCCGTTTCATGGACAGCATGAGTGACGTCATGTTCGATGCTTGACGTAATGATTAGGGTTGTGCCGATAGATGAAAGAAATCGCCTGTGGCTAATGCCACTGATGACAGCAATACGATTATTATTATGACAAGGCTACTTAATTAATATAAGGGCTTATTTGTTTTCCTGCGTTTTTACAGTCTTGCTCGTTATAACCAATCACACGATTCCGTTGAGTTAATGAACATACATGCGATGTAAGTATAAGAGATGTATTCATCATACTGTGTAGATTCACTGATTATAACCGCGTGGTTTTTAAACTCGCGCTAGACTGATGTTCTTTGGTAATGTAAATGTTCTTTGCTTTTTTTCTGTAGCTGCTTTTTGAAAAACTGTAAGGATTGTAATTAGTAACTTATAACGTTTCTATTAAACTGTTATCATGTTAAATACAAATTCAGCCATTGGCAGGTACTACTTTTCCCAAGAGAAAACCAATACTCAATACCCAAAACAAAGACTATGGGAGAATATATTGAAGCACTCGAGACGTCTCCATCTTCAATCCTTAATGAATGAAATCCTGAATCGCTATGTGACCATTTACAATGATACTACAATCGGTTATATTCCCACTCCGAGTAAGAACACATGATAATCGTAATCGAATTGAATCGTGAAACCAGTGCAGATTTACACCCCTACTAGTGTTCCTGTTGCTCAGTGGTAGAGTATTGCGTTACAGCGCAAAAGGTTGTGGGTTCGATTCCCAGGGAACACATTTACTGACAAATGTATAGCATGAATGTTTGGATAAAAGCGTCTGCTAAATTCATAAATGTACTCAATATGCCAAAGCATTGCAGAGATACAGCCTCAAGTGTCATATTGGCATCGTGCCTCAAATTTGTCTATCAACACAAAATCCATAACTTTTCGTCAGCACGGTCTGAAGATGATATGATTCAATTTTGGTGAAAATCGGACTACGGTATAAAAAAAGATCTGTCTATGCCTTACAGTTCAAAAGATATTAACATAAACATGAGTGAAAGTTTGGACAAGTGGTGGCGCTAGAGAGTTCGAGTTAGAGACTCCAAACTTGCTATGGTTCATGTTGGGATTAATTTCTATCAGTGTGCCAAATTTCACAACTATCTCCCAAGCGGTTCTATGGGCTGCCATAGACTCAAGAGCGGAAGAATAATAATATTAAGAAATCTAACAGATACGATAGGTGCTTGGCCCTTAATAATATGAATTAATGACACCACAAAAAGCCCAGTCTGGTCAACAGACACAAGTGAAAGCTTGTGTTCCACATGTCCTTTCTACAAAGAGTAAATCTCTTCTGGGATGGTATATACAATCACACGCTTATCTCGCAACGTCTGAGATTGATGAAAGCACAGGTGGTTGGTCAGCACTTATGTTTGTAAAATCCTTTCTGTTCGTTTAGTCTGCTTATGAGGATCAGCTGCGTGTGCACATCTAGAAGAACTTTGATGTGCGCAAGAGCCAGCGATCCTGTTATTTTAAGATAAGAAAAGGCGACATTAAATACTCTGTTGGCCAGTGTCTTGCTTGGGGATATTTGTACGAGCACATTTGTTTGACTTAATGTCACAGATTGTTTATTAAGTATCTTTGCACTAATACGCTTCCCATTTTTCAATTTCTTCATACGATTAAGTCCTACAAATGAACCCATTTAATTCACTTGCACCGTGCAAATAAATCTAAGGCTTCGCAAATCAAGAGCATCAGCTCGACTCGATCTAAACGAGGGAAAGTCTTCAGTGCACTCATGTTCATCATAACATTGGCTCTCATAGTCAGTGTCGGGGAAAGTTACTTTTAAAAGTAACGCGTTACAATATTGCGTTACTCCCTAAAAAAGTAACTGATTACGTTACTTAGTTACCTTTTATGGAAAGTAATGCGTTACGTTACGTTTGCGTTACTTTTTAAATATGAGCAGGGCTTGATTGTTTGTTTTTAATATAATAAGTTCTATTTATAGCAAATATAAAAGCTTTCACACCAAAAAGTGTAATGAATAAACCTCAGACTGAAGGACGAGTAAATCACGTCTGTACAGAAGAACACAGAAGAAGATCAACACTCTTCAGCAATAAAACACAATGATAGTTTATCTAAAGTCATGTTTGATTATTAGTATGATTGAACTGATCATCAAAGATCAGCAGCAAACACATCGTTAATAAAATGAGATTATATATATTTGTGTTGTTTAACATATTTAATTATTGCAGGTTTGCGTCATATTCTGAGTTTCACTGTTTTAATTCATTTTGATGAATACTGAATCTGTTTTTTTGTGAGTGGGATGAATTAATACACATTCATATTTAGTCTAGATTAGATCTACAGTAAGATCATGTTCACACGGCGCACTCAGTCAATAAATGGAGAAAAAGTAACTCAGATATTTTCTAGTAAATTAAAAAGTAATGCGTTACTATATTAGTTACTTGAAAAAAGAAATATTATTACGTAACTCGCGTTACTTGTAATGCGTTACCCCCCCGACACTGCTCATAGTAATATACACACTTGTGTAGATGAAGGCGTTTATACTCTTGTGATCAAAGTGGTGCTTAACAACATCTAGACCAAGTAATTGGTCTCTCTCGGTCCAATCACTAGGGAGATGCTTCTGTGTATCCCATACAACACACTTAATAAGTACTTAAAGCAGCTTCTGCGTTGATGAACGCGGTCTGAAATATGACAATGGCTGAATGGATGCAATTACGACCAGCTCTTAGAGCATCTTCGTTATCTGACTCGATGGACAGTAAGTAAAAATAACAGCATCTGCATTTCGTCAGACTTATCTGTCCTTCAGCATTTGCGTCGCTCAGACTTCAGGATCCGAACAACACTATTTTGGTCCCTAACCTTGCATTCATCTTAGTATGTGAAGAACCAGACAGTAGCATTTAAAAGGTAATATCGCTATTCTAAAACTCGATTCCATTAAAATTCATAAACTGGAAAAATGTCATAGTGAATAAAGCAGCACCTTATTTCTTGTATGAGTGGACATACAATCCTTGCTGTTTTTTTATTAGTTTCCATATTTTTGTTAATTGTTTGAATATGGTTGTATAATTTTTACACTGTATTCCTTGTGTCACTTTTATATGCACAGTTGATTTGCTTAAGGTTGTGTTCATTAAAACCTAGACTAATGAATATGGTTGAATCTTTAATGTTAATGTTATTTCATTATGCACATTGTTGTTGTTGTGGCTCTCATTGGGAGCAAAACTGCAAAAAATACAATATTGTGTCTAAATATATTGTTGAACTGAAACAGTATCACATGTGTTCAAGTGTTAACTATCATATAATAAATATGATATGAATTTAGTTATATTATAACTGTATTCTAAATAGGCTACAAAGCATGTACTCTCAAGGTATGTATTTTTTAGCTAGAGACAATCTCAGCTTAGCTTCCACATTGTTAAAAAAAACAATTACTATAATATACATATGGCGCACCCCAACACTACTGGACGATTGCAAAAAAAGTCCAAAGTACATGATTGGTCCACAACAAGTGAGCCAAAGCTACTAAAAGTCTGCCCTGTGTGCAACAGATATCAATCCAGGGCATAAAACATGGAAAAACATTAGCTGAGTTTCACTAGGACAAGTCTCACACCAAGCGCTGATAGTTCCCCTTCAGTGCACTATTGATTGTGTGAAGGGACAAGCAGAAGACCGTGACGTCTCAGGGGAGCTGGTGGCACTTTAACTGGCCCTCTGGAGTCCGACAAAGACTGTCATCCCAACAGTGTGAGGAGACGGCCATGCACGTATTAAACTGTCTGAGATGGATGGACTTGTGTCCCAGGACAACTTTCACTTCGGCTGGAGATCCTGCTTCACTGGATCCATTCCCAAGGCTTCACGTACGGGTCTACAGCGAGGTGGTGTGGATGAGGGCACTCAAGCACAGGGACCCAGAAGCCAGCAGTACATTGGAAATCAATATACCAGACAGCTTTTATTAACGATGTTCCACTGGAGCATGTCCTGAGGAGTTATTCTCGTGTTGATTCTAGACTTGCAACATATCTCTCCTAACAGATGAATTAAAGATCTTGATGGCAGTTTTGGTCAGCGAGCTTCAGCATGCAAAGGCAAAATATTTAAATCAAGAGCCTGGTGAACATGCAAAGACACTCAAAACCAAACATTATGACTTCTAACAGAGTTGTGACTGATGGCAATTATTATTATTATTATCAGGCTCGTAATTATTCCTATCGCTTAGGATAAAAGCATCTGCTAAATGAATAAATTTAAATGTATTATTTGTTCCATCATATTTATTTTCTAAGTTTTTAAAGTGTTGCATGTTATAACCAATCACAGATGATTCCGTTGAGTTTATGAACGCAACGGCCAATCAGAGGCGTTCAGATGAGTCATCGCTGCTTAGTTTTATTGTTCAATGCACTGAATTCAGCTCTCGCGAATTCTCTCATCATAAACAATGAAGTGCAGAAGTAAGCCGTCGCAGAGAGAGAGAGAGAGCGAGAGAGCGAGGGAGAGAGTCTGACATGTAGCGTGTCAGTTCTGTATGCTATATAAACGATATCCTTTGTTGTATTTTCCTGTCAAAATAATGGAGTACGTTTGGAATTCTTCAGCTTTTAAGAACTGCCGGGTTCTCCGGTAGTAGGCGGAGCTAATGTGCAAACGGCAATCTCATTGGCCGGCGCTCGCCTATTATCGTCCCTGTTTTGATTTCAGCGAATCAGTGATGATGTTCTCTGTTCTTCGCTCATTTTCTGTAGCTGCTTTTTAAATAACTGAGGAAATGTAAGCGTTGTAATTAGTAATACAATAAGGGCTGTCGCTATTCCATGATTTGTCACGACTCGTGTCGACTAATCATAAAAATACCGGAAGTGGTGCATTTCACGGACGAGAAGCCGTAAAATATATTAGAGTATTTTCAAAGGCTGCACGATATATTCAACCCATTTAAAAATCATAATTAAGCATAATTGTTAATTCACAAACGCTATGATTTAATTACACAATTATATGCGATGTATATGGGCTTTAATTATGTAGATGCGTGTAGGTTACGTACGTGCGTTCACAGAAACGTATTTTAATTGTTTAATTTTAACATGTATAATTAACATGTGGAGCGTCTCAAACTCATCTCTGCGTGTTGTTATGAGTTTGTGTTTATTATAATGTTCATCTGGGAACACAACGTGCACCATTTCATCAGATTTGTGAAGTAATCTATAAATCTACACAAACGCATGAGAATACATCACGATTTCAAAATAAAAGCTCAAACCCTCGCACTGAGTGTCCACGTATTCATTTAATTACAGCAGCTATAACATATCTGTCCTAAAGAAATGGACAAATATTAAAGATTAAGTGGATATTTGAATTAAATGGTGTTTAGCCCATATTAAACAAGGATTAGATCGCACAGTAATGTGTAGAAATAATAATCACCAGGCCGGCGGCGCCCCCTGCAGGCCTTTGTTGTTATGACTCATATACAGTAGCTCTATTGTTTGTTATGAGTCATATACAGTAGCTCTATTGTTTGTTATGAGTCATATACAGTAGCTCTATTGTTTGTTATGAGTCATATACAGTAGCTCTATTGTTTGTTATGAGTCATATACAGTAGCTCTATTGTTTGTTATGAGTCATATACAGTAGCTATATTGTTTGTTATGAGTCATATACAGTAGCTATATTGTTTGTTATGAGTCATATACAGTAGCTATATTGTTTGTTATGAGTCATATACAGTAGCTATATTGTTTGTTATGAGTCATATACAGTAGCTCTATTGTTTGTTATGACTCATATACAGTAGCTCTATTGTTTGTTATGAGTCATATACAGTAGCTCTATTGTTTGTTATGAGTCATATACAGTAGCTCTATTGTTTGTTATGAGTCATATACAGTAGCTCTATTGTTTGTTATGAGTCATATACAGTAGCTATATTGTTTGTTATGAGTCATATACAGTAGCTATATTGTTTGTTATGAGTCATATACAGTAGCTCTATTGTTTGTTATGAGTCATATACAGTAGCTATATTGTTTGTTATGAGTCATATACAGTAGCTATATTGTTTGTTATGAGTCATATACAGTAGCTCTATTGTTTGTTATGAGTCATATACAGTAGCTATATTGTTTGTTATGAGTCATATACAGTAGCTATATTGTTTGTTATGAGTCATATACAGTAGCTCTATTGTTTGTTATGAGTCATATACAGTAGCTATATTGTTTGTTATGAGTCATATACAGTAGCTATATTGTTTGTTATGAGTCATATACAGTAGCTATATTGTTTGTTATGAGTCATATACAGTAGCTCTATTGTTTGTTATGAGTCATATACAGTAGCTCTATTGTTTGTTATGAGTCATATACAGTAGCTATATTGTTTGTTATGAGTCATATACAGTAGCTCTATTGTTTGTTATGAGTCATATACAGTAGCTCTATTGTTTGTTATGAGTCATATACAGTAGCTATATTGTTTGTTATGAGTCATATACAGTAGCTCTATTGTTTGTTATGAGTCATATACAGTAGCTATATTGTTTGTTATGAGTCATATACAGTAGCTATATTGTTTGTTATGAGTCATATACAGTAGCTCTATTGTTTGTTATGAGTCATATACAGTAGCTATATTGTTTGTTATGAGTCATATACAGTAGCTATATTGTTTGTTATGAGTCATATACAGTAGCTCTATTGTTTGTTATGAGTCATATACAGTAGCTATATTGTTGTTATGAGTCATATACAGTAGCTCTATTGTTTGTTATGAGTCATATACAGTAGCTCTATTGTTTGTTATGAGTCATATACAGTAGCTATATTGTTTGTTATGAGTCATATACAGTAGCTATATTGTTTGTTATGAGTCATATACAGTAGCTCTATTGTTTGTTATGAGTCATATACAGTAGCTATATTGTTTGTTATGAGTCATATACAGTAGCTCTATTGTTTGTTATGAGTCATATACAGTAGCTCTATTGTTTGTTATGAGTCATATACAGTAGCTATATTGTTTGTTATGAGTCATATACAGTAGCTCTATTGTTTGTTATGAGTCATATACAGTAGCTATATTGTTTGTTATGAGTCATATACAGTAGCTATATTGTTTGTTATGAGTCATATACAGTAGCTCTATTGTTTGTTATGAGTCATATACAGTAGCTATATTGTTTGTTATGAGTCATATACAGTAGCTATATTGTTTGTTATGAGTCATATACAGTAGCTCTATTGTTTGTTATGAGTCATATACAGTAGCTATATTGTTTGTTATGAGTCATATACAGTAGCTCTATTGTTTGTTATGAGTCATATACAGTAGCTCTATTGTTTGTTATGAGTCATATACAGTAGCTATATTGTTTGTTATGAGTCATATACAGTAGCTATATTGTTTGTTATGAGTCATATACAGTAGCTCTATTGTTTGTTATGAGTCATATACAGTAGCTATATTGTTTGTTATGAGTCATATACAGTAGCTATATTGTTTGTTATGAGTCATATACAGTAGCTCTATTGTTTGTTATGAGTCATATACAGTAGCTCTATTGTTTGTTATGAGTCATATACAGTAGCTATATTGTTTGTAATGAGTCATATACAGTAGCTATATTGTTTAACAGTTTTGTTCAATAAAACCATATGATTTCTTGCTTTTGATACTTTATTTGAACTAATTATTATTGCTATTATATATGTATTTAAGTCATTTTAAAAGCTATTGTTAACTTACATCTATTTTTATTACCACCAAAAAAAATTATTATAATTATGGGACCGTATGAAATCAGTTTTATTTCCCTTTTCATTTTTCTATACTCTGTTTTAATGGTTAAATACAATTTTATTAAATCAAAAAACCTGTCTGATTAATTGAGATTGACACTTTTATCTGTTTTCCATAATTTTCTGGATTCTATTTTAATGGCTCCATTACATATTAATAATCAAAAGCATCTCCAATTACTTGATTTTATATATATTTTTAAGTGTTTTTTCTTTCTTTCTTTCTTTCTTTCAGAAATATTGCACATTTATATTTTTCACCTAAATAAATTCATCCCAAAAATTGTGTTTTTTGATTATAATTGTATTATTATTAGACTAAAACACGTGGATATGTCGTCGTTCTCACACTATAATACTGATTTCAGTGATTTGGACGCTTTAGTTTTTCTTTAAAAACAGGAATTCATAGAAATGTGGATAAATAAAAATATGTGGTTAAATTTGTAAAAAGATTTTAAAAAATTATGGGAAATCAATTGTTAAGATTAATCTATTAATTAATCGATAGATTAATAGAAATAGTCGTTAGTGGCAGCCCTAAATACAATGTTTATATTAAACTGTTATCATATTAAATACATATTCAGTCATATTAAACATTTCAGATTTTAGCCTTACACCGGAGTTGGTTCAGTTTAGCACAATAATATAGAGTATCGGTGATCTAGGACGATATTATGACAATTGAGCATAACACCAAACACTAACTTCTATTAGTGTTTTGGGGCTAATTGGCCGACTTGGGCCCACTAGACAGTCAAGCATCCCATTGAAAGATGTGTTAGCTCGTTCCAGCAGAACAAGAGTCCATGTGACAGGCCACTGGAAGCAAGAGACGTCAATGAAATCAAGATGTGTCCAGACAACGCCGTTAATGGTTGAACAGCCACAACACACAGGCGGGGCAATTAGTTTGCCTCATTATCAACGGAGTCTCATTATCAGAGTGAACAGGAGCTTAGACCGCTGGAGATCGATGAGGAAGGTCAGTGTATCATCAACAAAAGGCAAAAGTGCCTCAGAGATAAAGGGATCCTTATCGTGCTGCCACGCTTGGAATCTGTCTGAGCTGAATTCCTTTCATGAGACACGATCGTGAACGCTCCTGAAGCTGGACTGACTTCTGACTGAAGCGTCTTGACTGCGTAAGAACCTGCATATAAGTCCAACTGCACTAAAACACTCTTTCATGCGCTCACTAGCTTCAGGGCCGAATGAAATACGCTTATTATTGTATAAATTCCAGAATTTTTCTGGATTGCATTTTTGACTCTTTTTTTTAATTATCAAATTAAATTGGTGTTAATCAAAAGCTTGCCTAATTAATTAAAATCATGAAACTTATAAAAAATAAAAATAAAATTCAAAGTGTAACAAAAATGGCATGAAATGCACTCTCTCACACACACACACACACACACAGACACACACACACACACACACACACACACTCTCTCACACACACTAACACACTAACACACACACTAATTCACTCACTCACACACACACACTTTCTCTCTCACACACACTCTCACACACACACACACAACTCTCTCTCTCTCTCTCTCACACACACACGCTCTCTCTCTCTCTCTCTCTCTCACACACACCCACACTCTCACACACACACACACACACTCTCTCTCTCTCACACACACTCACTCTCCTCTCTCTCTCTCCTCTCTCTCTCTCTCACACACCACACACACTCTCACACACACACACACTCTCACTCACACACACAACACACACCACACACACTTTCTCTCTCTCTCTCTCTCTCTCACACACACACACACACACTCTCACACTCTCTCTCTCTCACACACAACACACACTCTCTCTCCTCTCTCTCTCTCTCTCTCACACACCCACACACACACACACACACACACCACACACACCACAACACACACTCTCACACCTCGCTCTCTCTCTCTCACACACACACACTCTCACACTCACACACACACACACACACACACACACACACACACACACACACTAGTGATGTGCGGATGGTGGTTATATCCGCGGGCGCTGCGGATGATCCGCGGGTCGGGTGGGTCGTGGGTGGATAAGATAAATCATTAATGATGCAATTATTAACTACATTTTCTAAATAGGCTACAGAAATCGAATAAAGTTAAACTAACATATTAAAGTTATTCAACAAAACATTATTTAGTCAAGAGCAGTGAGGGATTTTCTGTCTTTTGTTGTTGATTAATATTAATAACAGACGCACAGTTTTATTATAGGCTGTGGTCACAAGAATATTTCACAAATCCGATACTGATACACATGTGGCTTTCATTCATAACTGTTTCATTACTTAAGACTAAACCGAGTGGCTTACGAGGATACTCGACCATTGTGACGTCACGGGTTTACTCGTCTAATCTATATACGCTATATTGAATAAATGTAATTTCCCTCATTTTAAAGTTGAAAAGCTGCTGGAAAGAGTGATATCTGCGCAATCCCGCACTGAATGCAGAGACATAAATAAACATAATTCTATTATACAGAGGATTGTGAAATAGATTTCCACGACTTTTCCTAAACTCTTCTGGGATTATTTATGTTTCCAAAACTTTCCAGGCTTGGAAATTGCTGTTTTAAAATTCCATGACTTTTCCAGGTTTTTCATGACCGTATAAACCCTGAATGTGACGATCGGGGTCAGTTATCTAAACCAGACAGAAACACAGGTGCGGGCGGTTGGCGAGTGGATAATTTAATTTGGAAGCTGCGGATTCGGGTGACGATTTAGCTCATCCGCGCAATACTAACTCACACACCACACACACACACACTCTTTCTCTGACACACACACACACACACACACCACACACACCACACACCACTCTCTCTCTCTCTCACACACACTCTCACACAAATACACACACACACACTCAACACACACACTCTCTCTCTCTCACACACTCTCTCATCTCTCTCTCACACACACACACACACACAAAACACTCTCTCTCTCTCTCCTCACACACACACACACACCACAAACACTCTTCTCTCTCACACACCACAACACAACACACACACACCAGACAGTCTGCATGGCACCAGACAGCAAGTGAGCAGTTGAAGGGAATTGTGAGAGCCCCCTGCTGCCAAGAGGGCGGGCAGAAGGACGAAACAAAACCCTGCTAATGGAGACATAACATGCTCACCGGAGCAGAAACTCAAACAACCGATTAATGGGCAACGCACCCTCCGCTCCTCTTCGCCATCGCTCTCTCTCTCTACTTATCTCTGTCCCTCCTCACGCTGACTGCATCTCCAAGAGCACGTGAGCCGACTGCGTTTGAGAACTAACGTAACCAATGCACGAAGTCCTGAAAGGCAACTTTTTAAGCAATGTTTCTTGGGCACTTTCCCTCCGAGAATGGGTAACAAATTTCCATTTGGATGCTCAAGATCGGTCGTGGGCCCTGCCCTTACGAAACATACGTTTACTCAAGTGTAAAATGTTGTTTATTTCTTTATTTATGAAATTTACCCACATTCAAGTGTTTAAAAAGAATGCATGAAGCTAGAATAAACGTGTTTGTTTACAAGCAGATACTCCGTTCTTACTTTTGATATTTTGTATGTCCAGACATTCAAAATATACAAATTAATACCTAAATATGGACATAGTAGCATACTTAAAGTATGATGTAAAGTTCACTTAAATGATGTTATGAGTTCACTTAAATGATGTAAAGTTCACTTAAATGATGTAAAGTTCACTTAAAGGATGTAAAGTTCACTTAAATTATGTTATGAGTTCACTTAAATTATGTTAGGAGTTCACTTAAATGATGTTATGAGTTCACTTAAATGATGTAAAGTTCACTTAAATGATGTTCACTTATGATGTAAAGTTCACTTAAAGAAAACTTACAAGTATATTTGCAGTATTAAACTACTAAACGCGTAGACTATACTTCAAAGTGTACTGAACATGCTCCTACAAGTATTTAATTAGTTCACTTTTAGTATAGTTTCAGTACAAGATAAAAAAATTGATGTAAACTTGTCGTGTACGCAAAGTTTACGACTGTTATACTTAAAAGCATACTTTTAAATACTAGAAAGTGGGCCAATTTAGTCTCAAGGAGTATTGAAATAGTACACTTAGAGGTATACTACTAGTACACTGACATTTGTATACTTACTACATAAAGTATACTTAAAAATATACTTGAATTTTACTTAAGCATACTTAATAAAATAAACTTACTAGTTTAAGTAAGCATACTACATACTAAAGCATACTACTTTTTAGTAAGCGTGTGTCTCACCTAGTTGCCCGTTGAGGGCAACATAACCCAAAGTTACCCCGTGTATCATCAGCCTAATATCAGGCAATTCAACGCTATCTCGCGGCAATTCGTACATATTTTACGAGGTGGCGGATTCGTACGACCTCACTCGTACAATTTAGTACGATTTCTCTAAACCTCAGTGACAGGTGGTTTTAGGGGCGGGGTTAGGTGTAGGTCATTTGTGCAAAATCATACGAATTGGCAACTCGTAATATATGTACGTATTGCTGAGAGATGGACAATTCAGTTTCACTTTATATTGATGGTCCCTTTAACACATTCTGTGGACTGTAAGTAGCATTGCACCTACATTTACTCTCATTAGAGTGTTAGTAGAGTATTAATAGGGTATTAGTAGACTGGTAGGGTTAGAATAAGTTGACATGTATTTGGAAAATACTTAGTCAGTAGTGTGTCTGTTGGAAGACCGTCACAATAAACCCAGGTGAAAACAAGTACACTTCTATAATCCTTTAGTACTTCTTAAGATCATCTAAGTGTACTATTTTGAGACCATGCATATGAACTAAAATTAGCTTTTAACATGCTAAAAAATGTATTTAGTCACCACTTGTAGTATACTAGTTTATGAAATATGGGTTCAAGTGGTGAATTAAATACATTTAAATACAAAGGTAGTAT
>QVTF01004878.1:0-29877 GCA_003573665.1 Oxygymnocypris stewartii | reverse complement strand
TAAAAAAAAAAAAACTGGTATGGCACAGCAAGCCTCTTAAGTGACTCAAGGCGGTGTCTCCTTGTTTTCCTTCATCTGTTTGTGATTGCCTGCAAATTCATTGCAACACGCTTTAAAAAAAAAGGTCTTAACAGCTTCCCTCCAAAGACAGTGTTTATGTCCAAAATACATGTCTTGTCTTGTGTTTTTTCAACCGTTCATAATCAAATGCAAGACTAGAACCATCTGCAACGATAGGAAAAATAATTTTCTAAATTAATGTTTCACATTGTTATTGCTTGCGTAATGAGTCTTATCTTAAATGGTTCATTGTAAAAAGGTTCAAGTTATTTTCCTGATCCGAAAGTTCAGCGTCACTCTTTTTCTCTCTGCAGCAATGAAATCTGGAGGCACGCAGCTGAAGCTCATCATGACATTCCAGAACTATGGCCAGGCCCTCTTCAAGCCCATGAAGTAAGTGATACAGTAGGCTAATAGGAAAATGTTGATGCAATTGTTAATTTCCCCATGGTTAAAATTGTATGATTGTGTAAACATCTATAATCTCTGTAACAGTGATTCTTATGTCTTTGTTGGTTACTGCTACTATCTTCCAGGTTTAGAATTCGTCTGATTTTCTTATGCGAATTACTCCTGTTCTATATAGTTGTCTATACCCTGTTATTAAATCTTCTGACGGACACCATTGTGTGGTGCTTTTAGCTCAGCTGCTCAATTTTATTTGGGTACGTCTGTTATTATAATCGTGTGATAATATGCTCGGATCAGAGCTATTGAAAAAGGATTTATAGTCGTCGGCGTAGTGATCCACAATGGACGGATCATATCCCATTTGAAAAGTAGGTTACAAAGGGAGGGAGGTTGTTTTTATGGATTTGACAACCCCTCAGCGCAAAGAATAGTTGCCTCCCTGTAATTTTCCAGATCTATAAATGGCAGCAAGTAAATCTTTTGTGTCATTGTCAGATTCAGAGCAGCAGCCCCTCCATCTGCATGCGCCTTAACTATCGGTTTCACAGACACTGCTTGTGCTTTCTCTGGCAGATTAGTATTTAATGTCTTAGTGGTCTCATTGCTATCATTGAGATTCACTCTGTTTCCTCAATGGTTTTTCATAGCACCGGTTAAAGAGTAATGTATACAGGATGTGGGCCTTGGTGACTGAATCATTACTAATGTGCCGGTTGACCGTATGTCCTGCCAGCTGAGTGCCTTTATTGGCCATGAATCTGGTGTTCAGACTGCAGACATCCTGTACTCATAAAGACACGGTTTAGCATTGACAGACTCTATTATGAGATGATTTTCCGTGTGTGAGCATGAAATCGAAGAGTTGATCAATACTCTTGAATTTTGTATAGATGAAACACTTGTTTTTGTGTATTCTAATAATGTGTTCAGAATTATGGAAGCCAGTGTATGAGGTGCATGAACATGTCCCAGAGGTTCAGAGATGTTCTTGGTTTGTTCTTGGGGAGTATTTAAGGAGAGATGAGAACAATAGGTCTTTGGTGACAAGAAGCTGATAAATGTTATTAGAGAGAGGAGGTCTGAGCCCAGCATGTTCCTGCTATAATTAGCACAGACCAACAAAGACACTCATTTCTTTCAGCCACAAGCTAAACACTTCACCCCCATCTCGCTTATACGATCATCTTTTTTTTCTTGTGTTCTCCTTTTTCACCGATAGTTTGAAACCCAGGACTTACTTGACCTTCTTTAAGGACAAGCCCTTATATGTTTGCCAGCTAGCCATTGCTAACTAATCAGTCACATGAACTTCAAACGTCTTTACTTATCTCTGCCTTTGCTTGTAATTACATTTTGTAAATATTGTTTTCACAAACTCATTTGTCTACGTGCTTTCCATGCCTTCTCCGAGGAGTCAGCCAAGGATGTGTTCTTGCGACATGTGTGGTTTATAGCAGAACAAGTTTATTTCGTTTGAGTCATGCCTGCGTGCTCAAATATGCCCCACACTCAGACCTTCCTTTATTACTGTACAGCCTGAGGAAATTGCCTAATCAGCTTTAATTCTCTTAATCATATTAGCCGAGAAATAAAAGGCAATTCTATCGTCATTCATTTACCTTCAAGTCGTTCCAAGCCTGTATGGTTTTCTTTCATCCATTGAGCACAAAATAATATATTTCCCACACAATGAAAGTAAAAGGTGGCCAGGGTTGTCAAACTCAAAAAATAAGAGAAAAACACCATTAAAGGGTAAAGGGGAGGGTGAAAAATGAGAGGTCATATGGTGCTAAATCGTGGGCTTCACAGTCCATAGCATTTGCTTTTATTGTATGGAAATTGCAGCCTCAAAACCATGCCTAACTAACATCTTTATTTTTGATCTACAGAATAAAGAAAACCAGACAGGTATGAAGCAACATTAAATGTTTCCTTCACCTTTTCATTTGTAGCGTGTGTTTTTGGCAGAGGAACAGTGTGCTCCTGAAAACTAGCTAGATTCTTAGATTATTCACTATGAATATTTGGTAGAATTCACTTGATTGCTTTGATTGCACTTTGAGCACTTTGATTGCTCTCAGGTAATTTGGTCTGGAATTCTTATGTGGTTTGTCAGCTTAAACATCTGCTTACGCAGAATTACTCCTAATTGACTATTTAACAGAATTAATGAAACTCTGTGATGAATGGGTGCGTGAGTGGATTAGTGGGTCGACAGATCTGAGGGGATGATAGGTTTTTAAGAGCGTCCACAGTAGGGCTCCTCAAGGTTTAATAAAGAAAAAGAACTCATTGTAGGAGAGGCGAGCTCTTCTAAATGCATCGTTGCTCAAGCACTATTTAAAGATAAAGGAGATTTCAATAGCAAACAGACGTGTCTTAAAGGCTGCTCTCTGAGGCATGACATGATCCAAAATGGATCTTCCTTTGTGCTGAGACATAGAGGCAAAGGTACAGCAAAACAAATGGTTTTAATCCGCATGTGTTGTTTGACATCTCCTTTTAAATATCACTTGATGAGCGTGCAACTATCACAGACTTTGAGCAGTGGCTCTTACCTGCCTTTTTCTTTAGGACCCAGATTTTTTCATTTGAAATCAAGTGTTATTTCAAATACCAAAATTGATTCTTGTAAAAACGTTAGCAGAAATATCCTTAAAATCAAATAGTAACGTATTAATATTACTATGCCCTATTGAAAAAAACAGCATATGCTGGTTAGGTATGTTTTGAAGCATGGCTGCTGTTTTTTTTGCTGTTTTTTTCACCAGGGTGAGCTGCATTGGTCCAACATTATGCAGAGTTATTCTGATTTATAGGTATCATTTTTTTGATTGTCTCCCTGTTTTGACACAAAATAAATTATGGTTGACAAATGAAAAAGTGAACTATTTGCATAATTTATAACTTTTTTTTACATAGTGTAGTTTTGTTCTTGGCTTTTGGGGTCTGTTTGTTATATTTATTTTGTTATGGAAAAGTGTATTTTATTATATTTAGTTTTTTTCCTGTTGTCCACATCCACCAGCTGAGAACTGCTGGAAGAACTTCTCACACGGCTGCGTGACTCTGAGTTTCAGAAAGATTGAATGAAATGAATCAAATAAATGAGTGTTTGCCTGTTATCTCTCTCTCATGAAACCTCCATTAGTGTTGATCCACCATGTAGCTGACTGCAGCCCCGCTTCCTCAGAAACACTGACATGCTTCATCCATAATTAGCTCCTCCCTGGTCACACTAGACGGGATTTTTGGACAAACATGCTGTCATTGATTAAACTAATCTGATGAGTCATTCCAATTCTGCTCGCTTAGCTCTTTGACAGATGAGAGATGCTAAAGTAAAATTTACACTGGAGGTATGAATTCCACTACAGACGGTATAAGGAGGAAGAGATGGACCACTCATGAAAAAATGAAATCTCACTGCTAAATGGAAGTCCCATCCCTCAGTTACAAGAGCCAGCTTTTTGATAGTTGTTTACTCTGGAGCATCTGTGTGTTTATTAGCTGAAGAAGTTATGTTTTAATACAATGTACTAAGGCTTTTTTTGTTTAATATAGTTAATATAGTGTATATATATATATATATATATATATATAGTCTAATATAATTATTTGTGACTGACAGTTACTTAATTTGGTTAGTTAAAGAATTTTAATGCATATGAAATTCAATGCAAATGCGAATTCAATAATACATTACATGCATCACATAAATTCAAAATGAAGAACATTGCTTTGTTTACATTACTGGATATTTATTTATTTGTCAATCTTTTAACATTTCTTCATGTCACCATTGAAACTATAATCCTACTGGAATTTTTGGAATTTGGCTTCTGTGTATACAGTAAAGCCTGTCTTTTTTATTTTTGATCTGATTGGCTATCTCAATCTCTTTTTTGACATTGATGAGCGTTGTTAGACCTCTGAAGCATACAAAAAATACTTTGTGTCATCCTAATAACAGAGTGGTGCATAATGAAGTCCATATGTTTTTGAAAATTGATCTTGACGAACACTTTTTGGAGACTTAATTATTTTCTATTTAAAGTAGACAGATGTAGATAGAATACATGTGTAACACAGTTCGTAGATACGGGAAGAAGGAGGCGGGAACCGGTGAACATTTAATACTTTAATAATAAAATAAACAAACACAAATGAAAAGCGGCAGCTCCTCACGGACGACTGCTGCACACAAAACACAAACTAAAATTCCAGGCCTGGTCCTCTCTCGTCTTCCACTGTCGTCACTCCCTCATTTAACCCTTCCGAAGCTCCTCCGTGGGACTCGAGACCGGTGAGTGGCGCAGGTGTCGTTCATTACCATTTACTCCACCGGCCTCGCTCCATTCCCACGGCTCTCGGCCCCGCCCCACTCGCCACAACATGCATTATATGAAAAATAGTTATGAAAGGATGATACCGAGATGGCTACCAACTTGTCTTAAAGGGAATTTGATTCCACACAGGAGTAAAAATGATAAAAATGGCCATTGGGTATCTGAAGTAAACATCAGTCTAAAAGCTTTTATTCATAATGCCTTGCTTGAATAAAGCCAAAAGGTATAAAAAATGCTCCTAGCCACCTACCTGAGAAGTCTAATGTCGTGCTAGCTTTGGAAACTTTTTAAAGTGCTTGCTATAACATTAACTAGGGCTGGACTGGCACTGAAAATAGCCTAAGCCCAATGCTGGCCCATCACAACCCAAAGCAAATAATCCCAGACTAAATGTATCACTGATGCCTATAATACAAACTATTCTCTGCTGGACTTTCTAGTTTGTATTGATTTTGTACTGTGTGTGAAATGTTTAAAGGCAGCGCAATTAAATTACACAACAAATGAAAAAATCCATAAAGCTGAAGTGTGTAATTTTTTATGTTCAAAAACGTTCTTCTATTCCAGATTTATGCAAATAAGTAAATTATAGGCTGACAAATTTTTGCACTTGTGTTGTGTCCAATAGCTGACTGGACGAAGTGACTCAACCTGTCCATCTGAAAAAGCCCTGGTGCCATTAACATGTCTTTATGCGTTTTGTTTATGCCGTTTATTAGCCACAGGTTCTTGCTAAAAGCATCTTAGTTATTCATGTGGTTTATACTGATAGATTCACAGTCACAGAAGTATGTGCTTCAGGGGTGTCTGTCATAATTTATTACTGTCTGGATGCTCTGAGGTTTTGTGTATCCACAAGGTTAATGATATCTACCCTCACAGTAAAGTTTCCACAGATCTGTTCCTATCCAAGATATGACTCTCATGACAAAGTCTTCCAGAGTACAAAGAAGAGCTCACTTTCATTTATAATGCTTTTGCTTAGTTCTTGCCCTGTCTTTGTCAAGGCCTTTGACAAGACTCGTAAAAAAGGAATCATATCAGCTTAATGCACCATGAAATTCCAAAACTGCTTGTAGCATTAAATCAGTTATTTTATTAGTTTTTAGTTGTATTTTTAGTTTTAGTTATGGTGTTAATGTACTAGAGAGAGATAATCAATTTGACCATTATTGATATTTTATTATATTTTTCTACTTAATAGATAATTGACTCTTCAATATTGAGACCACAGATAAATGGCATCATTAAGTGGATCTCTAAAGGTTTGCACAAAACAATGCCACTGTGTTTAAAAGGATGTCTTCATGTGTGAAGTAACTTAATTTCTTACTGCCATTAATTGTCAAGTGAGAAACATGTAACATTTTAAACTTGGCATTAAAATAAATATAATGGCATTAATTGTTGTTGTTTTGCAGTCTAAGTTGCAGTCTTTTTTGGGGGGGAATTATGTCTAATGGCTTAAGCCATTGCATAGGAAACAATTTCAACACCCCCTCGCTATTGCATGTGAGTGGTTTACTAACATGATAAAAAATAAAACGGCTATTTCCAGACAAATCATTATGAAATCATTTACAGGCTCACAAAGACGGGCATTCTTACACATAACTATGTGTATTTGAAAGTTTAAGCACAACAAGGAGTGAACAGTGTATTCAGTCGCAATAGGAGCAGGTGCGCACCCCTCGAAATCGGGCTGAAACCGTCTTAATGCACACATTTACCAGAATGAATTCTGCCCCACTGCTTAATGTTCATTAACAGTTTAAACTATTTATTTTAAAACCTGCTTAAAATGCGTTTAAATGATATGCTTAGCCTAAAGCTTGACGGGCAAAACGATGGATATATTTCTACCGGATTATCTCCCAAGTCCCAATGAATAGCCTATATAGACTTTGTTCATACACAAAACCAATGTACTGTACATCCAGTTAATAATCAAACTAATCTAAAATATGTGTGGACGATGATGCAGTTTTTTTATTAATTTATTTTGTTCTGCGCAGAATAAAACTTTGACTGCTGTGTGCGGTCCACTCGCTGTTCCAACAACTTCCACTCCATAATTAGTTTTAGTAAAATAACCCGATAGCTGGGGATCTTACTAACTTGTGGTTTTGTTTCTGTTCTTCGTATTTGGAGTTTTTCATTTTTTGAGCCCCTCTCTCTCAGATTTGCTGACATTTTTACTTATCGTATATTGTTGTTAGCATGGCCATTTCCATATTACTCCAGAACGAAGTGAAGAGTGGAGGTGAATGGAGACATACTGGGCAGCAATCACCTGATATGCACATATCGTTCAAAAGTCAAATATAGAAATGCATTCAGCGTAATCAAGTGTCAGCCGTAAAAGGGATAGTTCACCCAAAAATGAAAATTCTGTCATTAATTACTCACCCTCATGTCTTTCCAAACCCGTAAGACCTTCTTTCATCTTCAGAACACAAATTACATACGTAATAAAAATATATACGTAAACAGCATATGTACATATGTACGTGGATACGTTGTTAAGTTCAGATAAAAGTGTGAACAACATAAATAGCATATCCACATACGGTGCTACTAACACAGAACAGCATATGTCGTTTACATATGTGATACTCCAAAATGGCGCTACAGGGTGACGCAGAGGAGTCGAATTGTTGAATAAAGCCGTTATTTTTGTTTTCTTTGCACAAAAAAAGTATTTTCATGGCTTTGTAAAATTACGTTTGGCCACTGATGTCACATGGATTATTTTAACGATTTCCTTGCTATGTTTATGGACCTTGATCGTGTAAGGATCCTTGCTGTCTATGGGAGGCTCAGGGAGCTCTCGGAATTCATCAAAACTATCTTAATTTGTGTTCCGAAGATGAACGAAGGTCTTACGGGTTTGGAACAACTTGAGGGCGAGTAATTACTGACAGAATTGTAATTTTTGAGTGAACTATCCCTTTATGTAACTGAAAGCTAGTGGGCGGGGCCTATGGTGAGAAGATGTCTATTCATCATTGTCTTGCTCTGGAGACAGTGTTTACGCAAATGTTTGTGCCCAGGTGACGTCACCTTGCACCTCAGATCCAAAACGAGCCATTTTTGGAGCTTGATTAAATAAATGCTTCAAGGTTCTTTATTATTCGTCACATACACAATCATACAAGTACAATCAGTAGTGAAATGCAAGTAGAATTGAAGAAAAATACAGCATTACATGAGGAAAGTGAGGAGAAAAAAAAATTGCCCCCAGACTATGCTCCTTGGGGAGTACAGTGTGAGAACAGGAAAAACACCTCGGCAACACAAAAGCACATACACGACAAAGCCACATGGGAAGTGAATCCGGCCCAGCAAGCAGCTATCTGGTCCCGCAGCCACTGATCCGGCGCTGGTCAGACCCGCTTGACCGGGCCAGCGGATCGAAGCGAACAGAGGCGAATGGTTGGGGGGGGGGGGGGCAATGTCTGTAATGTCTGTAATGTCTGTAGGGTGGGGGAGGAACACAAGAGTGTCTCTCTGCATTGCACTCCCGGGGTAGATTCCAGCAACAGCCTTGCCAAGGCCACTGTAGGGGAGCCAGAAAAAGATAAGATTTGTTTTGTCTTTGGGACGAGTAAATATTCCTATTTTTGCAGGCTACTCTCTGTCCATTTTTGTCAATTTTTGTCTCCATTTTAATAAATTTCCCTTTGTAAAGACGTGAACTTCTCCTTGGTAGAATCCATATTGCGGTTAATGTCTCAGTCTCAATGCTGACCACTCTTCCCACAGCTTCAATCATACGGGCAGCCTTGTGGGGCTTTGGACAGCTGTTCCCGTTTTCTGAATTCTTCGATAACCCAGGGCAAAGCCTAATCCAATCAGCAAAATACCTGTTATCATGTTTCCGAATAGGTAGATATCAATGTCCTCCACGGAAAGAGCCGCAAGACACACGATTCGCCACCTCTCCCACGCGCCATCGTATAGCCGGCTGCGAACGTTCCGTCAGGGCAGTCAGGTTCCCCGAAACCCAAGTTTCGATGGTGTCAATCGCATTAAGAGACCAGTTAATCCATAATATTTTAGTTTGAAGAGCAGTGCAGAGAGAGTCTCTCACGAGACAAGGGAGCAAAGCAGGGAAGATAAGGGTGAGGACGAGGAGAGAAAGCGACCACCTCCGTTGAGAGCCAAACAAGAAAGCAAATGCTTTGTTGGATGCATAATGAGGAGGACGTTTTAGCTATGAAACTTGCAGGATGTTGTAATGGTACAAATCATTCTTATGTGTACAAATCATTCTTATCATTCAAAAGATCAAGACAAATTTGATTTCTCATGTCATGACCCCTTTAAGACAGGGGGCATAAAAATGTACCGCAAGTAGGAATGACCTGCCAATGCTATTCTCTTTGCTCTTGATCTTTCACTATGAAAGTCTATATAGAGGAGTAGAGCGCTCCCAATGCAGAGGCTTAAGAGATACAATGCACTGTGCTTTTCCTGGATATAGTGAAGCGCTTATCACCACACAAACAAGTATCTACGGTAATCCTAAAAGAGGCAGAAGAAGAAATATAAAGAATGTGAAAGAATAAGCGAGACAGACAGAGTAAGAAGGAGGGAGTCCGCCTGTTAACACAGATTATTTGTGGGCATTTGAATCCAAGGCCAGTTACATTATTTATTTTGTCTACCCAGCCTCACTGTTCCTCCAACACTAGTGAGAAGAAAGTCAAGGCCATTCAGCCGAGCGGTTCACATCCTCCACAGATCAGCTCTATCTGAAAGCTATCCCAGAGTTGTAAAGAGAAAACAGAGTGGCGCTAATTCAAAGCAAAGCTGTAGAACAGATGTCCTCAACGCTTCGGTTGAGTTCAGCACACTGCTACAAACTACGCAGCTTCACAGAGTTAGTATTGTGATCTTGGTTGTCCCCTTGTGTGCATTCTGTTGTCCCCCAATTATCTCTTAAATTCAACATTATGTTTCAGATACTCCTGGACATTCAGGGCCAATTAAAGAGTTTGTCCTACTGAGAAGAGATAGATTCATGCAATGCCAGTGCTGTTATAATTAAGAGTGACAATCAAGAATTTGAACTACTGTGAACACAGTATTTTACCTTGTGCCTCATTATCAGCTAATTATTCCCCGAGGTGCTCAACTGACAGTAACTACAGGCTATAAAATAGATCTGCTTGTGCTCTTGTGCTCTTGGTGGCCGCTTTTATGCTCCTCTGCTTTTAAAACTACACCAACAGACAAATATTAAATAACAGAGATTAACTGATAGAAAAACAGCCAACTGAAAAAAGAAATGGTTAATTATAATAATAATTTCCAAAATCTTTAGACCAAAACAACAAAATAAATAACATGCATTACAAACAGTATTTTATATATTACTAAAGTCTTTTTTTTAATGAAGACATTTGTTAAAAGATGAAGTGCCATAGGTCTGACTGCAGCTGCATCACAAACCGCGAGTAAATGATTTCATGATGATTTGTCTGGAAATGTTGTCAAAACACTCACATGGAGTTTATTGAGCACCAATGCTGATTTGGTGCTCAATAAACATTTATTTTCTTATCAATCTGGAAAACATTGTTTTCAGGATTTTTGATGAATAGAAAGTTAAAAAGATCTGAATTTATTTGAAATAGAAGGTTTTTGTAACGATGTAGACGTTTTTACTGTTATTTCATCTTAGGAAGAGAAGTCATTTCCAATGGGGAAAACAACAGCACAAACATCAGTATTAGCTATTGTTTTAACAATAGTAACGTTCTGTTGATTTCTCATTCAGTCTTTTTTGATTAAATCATGCATTAAAAAAAACCAGTTTAAAAATATGCCAAAATGAACTTGGCATTGTTCTGTCATCTAAGATAAGCTAAGATTTAGCTAAGCTAATTTCCATCCTGTTTGGTCCCATCCCGTTAATTTGATCACCAACTTAAAATTAATATTGTGTAAGTGGCTGAGCTTTACCAGAGCATATTCTTTAAATATCTGCTATACTTTTTTATAGAAATACTTCCTTAAATTACAACTCAAACATATTGAATTCTAGAAGTCAAAAAGTTCAAATAGTACTGGATTACAGGAATGACCTAACAATGGATTAACATCTGTTAAAATTGAAGGAGTGACATTTGTCTGCGTTTTAACCCAAGGCGTAGTTCTAATGGGCTGTTAGACTGGGAGATATAGGCTAATGACTGAACAGCACTAGAGCAAAACAGCTTGCAGTAACCCATTGATCTGTTTACTCAGGATTGCAGAAATAGGCAATAGACCTGAGAAAACATGTGACCCCATTTGTCGTACAGCATTTGCAAATATGAGCTTTGGAATCAAATTTTTGGTTGATGCACGTGGTTTTGTGTCTAATCTCAGATCATGCAAAACAGAGTGCAGCCATTATATTTGTGCATTATAATAATGCTGTTGCTCGGTTTGAGGATTCAGAGGAAATGGCTTTGTCATGCAGAGGAGTTATTCACATTTAGACACACCTTCACATTGGCTAACTCCCAAAACGCTCTCATTGAGAAACTGTCTCAAAGTTCTCCATAATCCCTGTCTCCACAAACACAGTCCCTTCTAAAAAGCAGCCTAACCAACCCACATTATATAAGCCTAATGAATCATACCCAGAGAAAAATGTATGAAGTTCTTTGTCTGGTCAGAAAGTCAGTGAAAACAAACACTGACAAACACTTTGCACTGCATGCACATATATAGATGCAGGATATTGCTCTATTGTCTACCCATCCTCTATAATCTATATAGCCTGTAATCTACTCGCTCTTCAGAAAGGCAATATGCCACGTACCGAACTCCACCAGTTGGACTGCTCAGGATTTCAGGGCTTGCAGCCTAGCAAATGTGTTTTTGTGTTAGTTTGTTTTTCTTTCCTTCCCCTGTCTTTTGTGTCTATGCTCGGGGAATTATGATGGAACTTCTACATAGCTGGAAAAATATGAACTCTTCAAACCAAGCCAGCATCAAAAGTGTAGTTAATCCAAGCTTTCTCTCACAAATATGTTTCTTTTTCTCCCTCTATAAAGCATCTCAGACTGTTTCTATAAATGTTTAACAATTTCGATTCTGGCACTGCTTTCTGCAGTGTGGCTGATGTGTTTTCTATTGTGCTAGGGCCAGCTACTGGATTGCATGTTCCCACAACACGGTCAATACCATGCGATTCAAATTGAATTTAAGGGCATTTTGACCCTTAGACCAAAGTTATAGTTCATTGTGTAATGTCTGTTTTGATTTAATTACAGATGTCTGTCTTTCTTCACAACTATAAAAGAATCAAATAAAACGGGAATTGTCCACATTCATAGTTAAGTTAATTTGTCTGTATTTGTGGCATGGTGTTGATTATTTATTACAAAAAAATAAATGTCTCTCCTTCTACATTGCTGGAAAATATGATCTATTCAAACCAAGCCAGCATCAAAAGTGTAGTCCCTCAAAGATTTGAGGCATCAAAAGATGTGTCCCTACTTTTCTTTAAAACAAGCCAGTCTGTAAACGTTAGAATATAGAAACGTTTCAATAGTCATAAGACGTAAAAAATGTTAACATGATTTTAGTGTGAAATAATCACTTTCTTATACCTTATCTTAGTTTTTTATGACAACATAGCACCTAAAACCCTGAAATGACAGTAAAAAATGTACTAGCACGTCTTTACAACTCAAATAATACAAAGTATGAATTAATGTAAGTGCTTTTATAATATAAGCTTCCAATTTCTGCTTTTACATCCTCCAAAATTGGCCACATTAATTTCCATGTTAAGTGTCTCACTGTTTTGGTTTGTTTAGAAAAATAAAAAGCGGCGAATCTAATATTACAAATACTGTTGAATATTCTTAACTTGTATTGAACCAGGAATATTCATTTTAAAGCATTGACACTCCTGGACAGGAAGCACTTGTGTTTAAGTGAGGAGTGAAAGCAACGAATGCGAACACCAGTGTTTGTTTTACGTTAGACTGGTATAACCAGGGCTGGGTCTTTTCTTGCCCTTTAATTTATAGAGCTCTGCTTATCAACTCTCGCTTTACTTTTCCACCCACTAATTTACCTAATTTCATGGTGGGATGCTTACCACAGACTCAGGGAGTTTTTTCTCCTCCCTGTTCATTGCTTACGGCTGCATTTTACCTGGGCATGATGTTTGTTATGGGGCTGGAAGGAATACTAAAATATTACTCTGGATAATAGAACTGCAATTGTGATGTGTTCACTTTCAACAGAGAGTAATCTAATGTGTGTTTGTAGAAAAGAGGTGTGCATTAGTCTCAATCAGGTAGTCTGTAGCTGTACTGCTAATTATTTTGAGATCTAAAAATATGCATCACATTAAACACAATACTGCGTTCAATCACTTTTTTCAGCCAATTTATCCTATTAAAAAGTTACATTTTAATTGTCCTTCGCTGATTAAAATGCAATAAAAATTACATTTAAAATGCCAAAATATGACTCGATTTCAGTACTTTGCAATGTGACTCAATACAAATGTGAATGCATTAATATGGTAGTATAGGCTAGATTTAAACTCTCATGTAAACAGGGTGTCTCCAGCTATCCACTAAAGGGGACGGTGGTCTCAGAAGTTTGAAGACCCCTGGTCTACGGTAAATGATTTAAACATACACAACAAACTGATGCTACTTTTGCAATTAAGAGTGAGTAAATAAGAAAACATGTCGGGCACAAGTCAGGCCTTGCCAGCGCTGTTGCCACCAACAGTCATACCAGACTGCAGCAGTATAATTACTCTAATTGTCTCTGCAATAAATCTGAAGCCAGACATGAAAGAATTCAAGGAACATCTTTAATTATACGCACTGGGGACCAAATAAGCACTTAGCGACTGAAAGATGTTTTATATAGAATTTATCTAGGGAATGTTTGATTTGAAAATATTGGGAGGAACGCTTCAGAAATGGTGTCTCTTTAGTTTGTTGAAGTGTCAAAGATTACTACAAACATTACAAGGAGACTGTTTTCCCACATCTTAATCATTTCCAAACACTCGAAAGCTGATTGATTTTGCATTTGGAGCGCTTTCTGTACAATATGTTGTCGTCATCAAGAATTTCAGTGCGTGACATGTCAAACAGTAATTAAGTGGGTCGTCAAGAAACGGATCTTGAGGTTTTTTCCCCTGCAGCGGGACAGAGGAGGCTCTCTGGTGCAGGTGCAATGTGCTGCTGTCTATTGTCTGCCTTCTGATTGCCCCCCCCCCCCCCCCCCCCCCCCGGGGAATAAGGAGGTGGGGTGGGTTGAACACATTTCGAAATGTGCATGAGGAAATCTTTCCCACTCCCACTGAAATTCCTGATTTGCATGGATTCCTATTGAAATGACAGGATTTTGTGCATGAAAATTCGAACCACACCTTTTCACTACCATTTGGGGGTTTCATGTTTTTGAAAGATGTCTCTTTATGCTCCCCATGCTGCATTATTTAATCACAAAACAAACTGAAATATTATTACAATTTAAAAGAACTGTTTTCTATTTTGATATATTTTCAAATGTATAATTTATTCCTGTGATGGCAGAGCTGAAATTTCACCAGCCATTATTCCTGACTTCATAAGTCACACGATCCTTCAGAAATTATTATAATATGCTGATTTGGTGCTTAAGTAGTGTTTTTATTATTATTATTATTATTATCAACATGGAAAACAGTTGTGCTGCATAATATTTTTGTGGGAACCTTGATACTTTTTTCAGGATTGTTTGATGAACAGAAAGTCCAAGCGCATTTATTATGCCTTTATTTTCACCTTTGATCAATTTGATGCATCCTTGCTGAATTAAAGTATAATGTTTAAACAGTAGTGTACTTAAAGAAGCAAATAGGTGAGTCCCATTTCTCAACAGTTGCAGAAAGAGAGGGGCTAACCATGCCAAATACTGTATTTATTGATACTTGTCAGTATTTACTGAAAAATAAGAGTATTTTTAAATCCACATTGTATTTGCCTTGTTTGCCATCTTGGATCCTGTTGGGAGCACAGCTATGATGTCCTAAAATGCTGCCTCCGTAAGCAGCTCGCTAGATTTTGGAGCATAACACAGTATGACATGTAATAGTTTGATTATGTTATATTGAGAGCAAATAACTGAGTTTCCTTGTCATAAACACCACAACCAAGGCCCCTTGTATGAGTCTTTCACAGCAGTGACAGTTTTACCGCTGCTGCCGGAGCACCAAGGACAGGAAACAACAGAAAACCTTCTGCAGGCAGATGTTTCTTCCATTCTCAGCGTGGTCTCAGTAAATCCCTCTGGGCGGAGTAGCCAAGCTGTTTACTAGGAAAATAGAGAACAGCATCCCAGCAGAAGTGGAAATGCCTTTTACTCACATTTGCTCTTCTGAATTATCTCTGCATAGCTGAAACTAAGGTTGACACCATCCTGACCTGAGCTCTTGAGCTCAAAACTCTTGAAATGTCGATAAATGTCAAGTGCTTGAACCGAAGCCCGTTGACAGGGTGTTACAAAAGGAAAAGGCATTTAAACATTCCGCTGATTCCCTTTTGTTTTATTGTATTTCTGAATCTACGTGTGGACGGCAGGCTTGCTGTTCTCAGAACAGTCATCACTGAATGCTTTGTATGTAAAGCACTATGCGATTCACAAACAAACTTAATTATTATAATAGATTATGTTTTGTTAATAGTCTTAGAAGCCTTAAGTTAGAATAGGTGGAAAATGATCAACGATCGGCAGTGTTTTGCAGAATGTGACATTTTCTAGCTGAAATGTGTGTGAACTTTAAAACTGTCGCAGAGTTATAAACATTATAGATACACTAGGGACATTGACTTTACAGTCATGAAACCTATTTCAAACAGCTTTCACTAACCGAACTTTACTGAATATTTTGACAATATTATGATTAATGGTTATTCATTCAATCATTCTTAAATTCTTCCTCTGGCTTAAGCAGTAGTTTAAGATCTAACAAAGCGAAGCAAAATAAGTAATTCAATAAATAAATAGGCCTACATTTGAAAGGTTTCTTGTCATTGATGTTATCAATTTAAAATTTTATTTTTTTGAAAATACAGTAAGTGTAAAAATACTTCCAAGGTCAAAGATCAGAGTAAGAATAGGCTGTTCAAATGCGCATATTATTTGTATTTCTTTAATCGTATTTTGATTATGGATATTATTGATTATTGATTGATATTATCGATTTTATGGTGAAAATTAGTCTTTTATGAGAATTTGTGACAGGTTTTATAGCCCTGTAGTCCTTTATGATTAGTCATGTTGTCAAGATGTTAATAATTTCATGAATTATACAGTATAAATTAGTTTGTTTTACATCCTATTCAAATATGTTCCAAAAAAATCGACACACTTTTGTTGTCGAGCCCCGAGTCCCAGCGAGAGGTCTGCTCTATGTATTTTCATGTTTTGTATCTGATGCCAAATCTGACTCTTAACAGCATCCCTCTATTCTCCACACCCGCTCTCTCTCTTCCCGCCCAGAGGGATATCAGTGCCTTCAGAATGACCGTCCCCTCCAGAGAGGTTTTTTCTTCTCTTTCTCGTCCATGTCTCGCTGTCTTTCTGCCCTCACGCTGCGCTCTGGCCTCGGATCCTGTCCATTAAGCTGTTTCCAGCAGCTCTGTAATATGAAGGAATGGAGTGCCCTCGGCACCCTGACATCCTGACTGTGTCATCATTAACCTGCCCGTCTGTGTATCTGCCCTCCGCGGGGCTTGCGTTTGCTGCATGGCTGAGGCGAGCGCTGGAATGGCACAAATTATGTGCTTTTTATTAGACGCTGGGGTTATCCTATTAAAGGGAAGGTAGAGTGGGCTGGGATACGATATTCAGTGTAAAGCGCTGAAAAGCTCTCTGGATGCCGTCTAGAGATAATCCCTACCTTCTCAACGCAGACGTGTGCTTTTCGAAGCCATTTTCCCATGCACTTACACACACACTGATCCAAGAGCACCAACCTGCTCACTGAATGGACTGTAGATAAGGAATATAATTATCAGTGTTGGAGGTAATGCATTACAAGTAACGCGAAATGCAAACTCAGAATATGACGCAAACCTGCAATAATTAATAATGTTAAAGAACACAAATATATCTAAACTCATTTTATTAACCGATGTGTTTGCTGCTGACCTTTAATGATCCAGTTCAACCATACTAATAAGCAAAAATTATTTTAGATAAACTAACAATTGTTCTTCGTTGTTTTTTTGTTTGTTTTTTTAATATATATAAAAAAAAAAGTTAGTCTTCCTTCAACCTGAAGTTTATTCATTACACTTTTTGGTGTGAAAGGGCTTTTACATTTGCTATAAACAGAACTTCTTGTATTAAAAACAAACAATCAAGCCCTGCTCATATTTAAAAAGTAACGCAAAAGTAATGTAACGCATTACTTTCCATAAAAAGTAACTAAGTAACGTAATTAGTTACTTTTTTAGGGAGTAACGCAATATTGTAATGCATTACTTTTAAAAGTAACTTTCCCCAACACTGATAATTATTGACATTATATCAGCTTAGCACTGTAAATCTTGTCATCTATTTTAATAATGATCTAAGACTTGATATACTGGAATTTACATGGTAAAAAAATAACAAATTATAAAGATATTGGGCTGCATAGGTTATTAGGAATTGTACGCAATGGTAAACATGGTAAAAAAATATAGCCAAAATATTAATAAATAGATTTACTTATGAATATATTTACTTTCAGAGCTTTGTGAAGGCTACCGAGAGAATTCTAACACTTGAGGTTTTTTTTAAGAGTTTTTTAATTAATTAATTCAATTAAATAATGGGCTTTGTATTGTTGTACTTTATTCATTATCTGATCCTTAAATTTGTGTTTTATAAAGCTTTTTATTTTTGTATTTTTTTCCTGATATAGTAAATAAAGTGTGTAATTATTTATTAATAAATGTCCTTTTTATTTTTTGTTTAACATACATTTAGTTCTCAGTTTTAGAAGATAATAATAATAATAATAATAAATCCTTATATAAAATATATTTTAATTTTACTTAAAAAAACAACTTTATATCACTTTATTGTATACAGATACAGCATGTAATTATTATTAAGAAATGTCCTTTTACTTTTATTTTAACATTTAGTTCTCGGTTCTAAAAGATGATGAAGATAATAATAATAATAGCAACAATACTAAAGTTCTAATAACAATAAAGTCCTTATATAAAATCCATTTTTATTTGTATTTATCTTGTATCTAGGATCACTTTATTGTATTGTATTCTATTTTATTTTTTATGTAAATAACTTTTATTTTAACATTCATTTAGTTCTCATTATAGTGTGTAATAATAATAATATAATAATAATAAGTGTCCTGAAAACATTTTATTATATATTTATGTATATATATATATATATATATATGTATATATGTATATGTGTGTATATGTATATGTGTATATGTGTGTATATATGTGTATATGTGTGTGTGTATATATATATATATATAATTTATTTTGTTTTTTATTTTTACATTTGTGTTTTATTAGCTTTTATTAACTTGCATTTTAAGTCAGAATTGATTTATTTATCAGTAATACTTTAACTGTCCTGTGTTGTATTTCCTGTTGAAACAAGAAGATGAGGTGGAACTAATGAAGTGCTCATCCTTCTAAAAATAGAAATATTTAATAAATGAACACAGTGATGAGGATGCGTACATATTTTCCATAAGTCTTTTGGAAATTTGCAGATTTCGTGTAAGCCTAGTTATAGTAAAATGTCTAGTTGATTCATCTTGTGCTGTAAATAATCGACCTTTAAATGCAAACATACACACAACACACACACACACAGCAGCTTATGACCATTAGGCCGTTGGAATGCTAGACATTCCTGGTAATGCCCCTTAAGAGAGGAGTGGGAATATGGGATATAAATTATGTAAAGCCTTCTCCCGAGATGCTCTGTCATATCCCGCTGCTTCGCTTTTGACTGTGTTACTGTATACTCTGTGTTGTTTTCCCATCACAAGATAACACCTAATGCTGCGGACCGATATTCGCCTCAGTAAAAGGCTTTCCCTCCTACTGGAAGACAAAAGCTGATGAGGTAGCTTGTTTGCAACAATAAAGCAAACGTCCCCTTGTAAAGTGAAGAGTTGGCCATCCCCAGAGCAGTTATTCTGCTGTTCCCTGGGTTAGCATTAGCATTGTTTTCCTGCGGTTGAAGAACTACCTTTGTGTTCTCGGCTGCACGCTTTAGTCTGAGGAGAGACAATTAAGGTGTGCTACGTGCACTGAGAGCCAAATCCAAAATGGAGGACTCAGCCTGACTAATTAGTGGTAATTGCTGTATTGGCAAAGCAATTTGCTTGTTTTCTCTACAGTACTGTAAGTCATACATCTAAAGACGTGGCTTTCCTTTTAGGGCTTTGTGAAAGATACCAGGAGAATGATAACACTTAAGATTATTTTACTGGCAACAGTGATTATTGGGCTTTTGTATTAATTGTCTGATTCTTACATTTGTGTTTTAGAAATATGACATTTTAGATAAAGCATGTAATTACCTTCTGTTTTTCTGTCCTGTGTTGCATTTCCTATTAAAACAAATAAGAAGATGGTGTGAGACCAATGAAGTACTTAAACCCTTTTTTAAATGGCAAATGCAATGTCACAGATCATTTGTGTTTTGTTTTGTTACATTTTGTTTTGTGTAGTTAGGTTTTGGATCTATATTTACAGTATTACTGGTCGTTGCATGTAGAGGTTGAACGATATGATGGATTATATCGATACCGATAGCTAGGTTGTACCACACTGACCAATACTGATTTATCATCCAATAGTTTTTACAATGGATACTGAACAGAAACTAAAATAGTGCTTTACTATAAAAAATAAAACCTGTACTAAACCATACTTCGTAAATAAAAACAAATATTTTATGTTTACGATCACACTTTGTTTGCTTCTATTTTATAACACTTAATGGTTATCTAATCAAAATGACAAAATATGTTAGTAGTGGTCAAAAGTGCAGCGCGGCGTCTAAAACAACTCACTGGTATCACGCACTCTGGACACGTCGCGTTAAACTCGAGCGGCGGTCTAAAACAGGCCAAAGTTTACTTCAAGAATAAACAATGTCGCATATATGATTTTAAAGTTTGGTGTTTAAAAAACAGAGCAATGGAAAGAGAAATCGTGATCTGTATTATAGCTCAATAAATTAAGCATACTTTATTATAGAAAGAAACATTTCGCAAAGAAATGCACAATACACAAGTTTACAGTCTAGGATGACGTCATTGTGTACATTCACAATGATTTGGGACACATATAATGTAGTTAAATGGAAAACTATGTGAGTGTGGCGTGGATTTAAATCTGCGGCTGATTTTTCCCGCTCTTTGCAGTGTGCAGACTCACGTGTCAAAACAAACAACACAAGGTGTCAGTGATTTATGCCTCTGGAGGCTGCTCTCGAACTGTATAATGAGAGTGCACCCTTCTCAGCTGCTCCAGCAACGCATGTAACTCGGAAAACTATCGGCAGGGATTTTCACAGCTAGCCAATAGTTTCAGCAATCCACTATCGGAGCTGATTAATCGGCAAAACCGATACAGCTGCCGCCTCTATTTGCGTAGTTAGGGGTATTTTTTTTAGAAGTACACAGTGTTGCCAGATTGGGTTGACGATTACCAGCTCAAAAGCTCACCAAAACCGCCTACTTCAACAAAAACCAGCCCAAACTTTTAACTGCCAAAATGATGTGATAGAATTGTATTGCCATGTCAATCAAGGTTGATAAGGACTATCTTTATCTCCTTAAAATAAAATAATGATGACAAAATAAAATATAAATTAATTTCCCAGGAATATGGATCAAAACAGGGCAAATTCTGGAGACAGAAAATATGCTTAAAATGTCAAGTGGCAATCATGAAATTAACCAATGACTTTAACGCTCTGAAAAACACATGCATCATTTTCAATGTCCACAGTAAGAATAAGCACATTTTTGTGCAAAAAAGTGCACAATAACGTGATTAGAATGCAATGTAAATTAGCTGGGATTTACTCTCGTTCACGCACACACCCACGACGGCCAAAAATGTGTTATTCATCGATACATACTATGATAATCTGACAGCAAAAATGTAATAATAATAATAATAATTAACAACAATGATGCACTTACCTTTGTCTTGTGCTTTATCTTCAGACAGAATTCAGCACGTATTTCACAAAGTACATATTTTAGAACATAATGCAGAACTTTGCACAGTCCCAACTGTTCAAGTCCAGCAGCTGAATATGGGAATAGTCCTTCAATCATTCAACTGTTCTCTTATTTCAGTAACAGTTACATTTAGAAGTCTTCTATTCATCTCTCACCACGTGTAATCCACGTTGTGAGATTTGAGTCACTCTCCATGTAACTAATATTTAGGCCACTTTGCCATCGCAACCACTTACATAAAATGAATGAATATATAGCTGCACATTTAAATATTGCCCTTTATAGTCACTCACGAGTCATCACATCTCACCAGCATAAAAGATGGTAAATTGATCTCTGTTAAACTGAACCAATAAGGGTTGTGTTAAGGAAAAATTAGTTGATGACTGCACTGCACTACACATTATTTTACTGTGATACTTTGAGTTGTAACATATTAAAATAACATGACTAAAGATAAAAGCAAAGAAAAAGCTGCTTATTGGGCAGCTTTTAATTTTTAAAAAGCAGCCCAAATTTTGTCTACCTGCCCAATGTGTTATTCTCCGGTCCAAGCCGATCACAAAGAAGCCCAATTGGGCGGCAACCTGCCCAATCTGGCAACACCTCGAGTACACTAGCATATCCACTCACTGGCCACTTTATTAGGTACACCTTGCTAGTACCAGGTTGGACCCCCTTTTGCCTTCAGAACTGCCTTAATTATTTTTGGCACAGATTCAACAAGGTGTTGGAAACATTCCTCAGAGTTTTTGGTTCATATTGACATGATAACATCACAAATTTGCTGCAGATTTGTCGGCTGCACTTCCATGATGCGAATCTCCCGTTCCACCACATCCCAAATGTGCTCTACTGGATTGAGATTCGGTGACTGTGGAGACCATTTGAGTAAAGTGAACTCATTGTCATGTTCAAGAAACCAGTCTGAGATGATTTGAGCTTTGTGACATGGTGCATTATCCTGCTGGAAGTAGCCATCAGAAGATGGGTTCACTGTAGTCATAAAGGGATGGACATGGTCAGCAACAATACTCAGGTAGGCTGTGGCGTTTAAACAATTCTCAATTGGTACTAAGGGGCCCAAAGTGTGCCAAGAAAATATCCCCCGCACCATTAAACCACCACCAGCCTGAACCGTTGAGACAAGGCAGGAAGGATCCATACTTTCATGTTCTTAACGCCAAATTCTGACTCTACCATCTGAAATGTCGCAGCAGAAATCAAGACTCGTCAGACCAGGCAACATTTTTTCAATCTTCTATCGTCCAATTTTGGTGAGCATGTGTGAATTGTAGCCTCCGTTTCCTGTTCTTAGCTGACAGGAGCGGCACCCGGTGTGGTCTTTTGCTGTAGTGTTGTGAGTTGATGTGTTGAGCGTTCAGAGATGGTATTCTGCATGTTGTAACAAGTGGTTATTTGAGTTACTGTTGCCTTTCTATCATCTCTAAACAGTCTGCCCATTCTCCTCTGACCTCTGACATCAACAAGGCATTTTCGTCCAACAAACTGCCGCTCACTGGATATTATCTCTTTTTCGGACCATTCTCTGTAAACCCTAGAGATGGTTATGTGTGAAAATCCCAGTAGATCAGCAGTTTTTGAAATATTCAGACCAGCCCGTCTGACACCAACAACCATTCCACGTTCAAAGTCACTTAAATCCCCTTTCTTCCCCATTCTGATGCTCGGTTTGAACTTCAGCAAGTCATCTTCACCACATCTGGATGCCTAAATACATTGAGTTGCTGCCATGGGATTGGCTGATTAGCAATTTGTGTTACCAAGCAATTGAACAGGTACCTCAAAGCTAAAAAAAACCCGAAAAGCCATAAAATACTCATTTTGCTATTTCATGGAGCCTGTCAAACTATTTAGGGAACGGTTTAGATTGAGCCGTAAAAGTCTGTAATGGCCTCCACTACTGTCAAAATGTATTTCTACAAGGTTGTACCAGATACTGAAGTCAACCATTAAAGTGGCTTGAAAAATGTTAAGTAGAAAAATATTATATTTGTATTCATATCTGTTTGATGGGAATCACAATAACCTCATTATACTCAGTGGAAAGCGAAATCTCGGGTGATGCATTTAACATTGACCACGTCAGGGCTTTGTTCTATTTATATAACCAACAAAAAGAAAATGTTTGCCTAGAAAAGCATAGCTGAGCACCGGAAATCAATGAAAAATACTCACTGCTCCCTTGGGTCAGTTGTAATTATAAATGATAATGGCAGCTGCCTTTTCTTGCAGCTGGAAAGCAGTGGCTGAAATGGAGCAGTCAATTCCAATTAAGTGGAGGTGCTTGGAACTCTGGTATTGCACAAACTTGACATGACTCATAAGCAGGGGTGGAAATTAACCGGGGTCATGGGGCGCAAATGCCACCAAATAGAACAAAAAATTCAGTATTGCATCACTGCAGTTTTTACAATATATTTAAAAATGCTCTTAATATATGTAGCAACTGACAGCAGATGTTTGATGCTGAAACTTTATTGGTCATGCTGAAAGATGTATTAGCTGTGTGATTCATAGATTTGATTCTCTTGTTGTCGCCTGGTTTTATGACCATTATTCTTGGTCACGTTTGATTTTAGGTCCTTACAAATCATGTGCTCCATTTCAACATTTCATCATTAACCCACCCTGAGGTTTTTACGTCCAAGCAGAAAGTGATCAAGCTTGGTAATAGAGACTGGCAGGGTCACAGCCTTGATCGTGGATACATGGCTCTATTTCACAGCGCACGCTACCAGAATTCAGCCCTCACATCACAGGCACCTGAGGGTGGCATTCATGGCCGAACGGCTCATAGACCTGCTCTTAAATGATATAAGTTTATGTTTAAATGGCCAAAATAAATGAATAAAGGAGTGAGGGTTTTGATTCAGGGGGGTCGGCCATCCAATGAGAGAGGCATTCTCGTCAGCGAGAGAGGCGACGAACAGACCTGCGGGGCAGAGATAGCAACCATTTGTCTCTGGCCGTTAGGCCTGTGTGGATCATGGAATTGCAGTATGCTGCCTCTCAAGGATGATACTATGCCATGTATGAAATAGGAAATCGAATTTTCAAGCCCATTTTTTAAATCAAAGACTTGAATTAATTGGGACATCTTAAATTTGAGAAATTTAATAAGAAGGAAATTAGAACTTTCAGAGAGTATCTGAGACAAACCAGGGAGACATTTAGTGTTTTCAGAGGTTTGTGATCCAGCAAGGGTCAGTTTATTGCCACAGTATTGCCTGTAGAGCCTTGTGATAAAATAAATATAGAATATTTAAAAAAAGCACAGTAGATAAGTCTTGAATTATAATAATACACTACTGCTGTTCATTTTTTAGATATTTTGACATGTATTTAATTCTTGATTATAGTGAAGCAATATTATTAATATTATTATAATACATTATTAAATAATAATATTAATAAATGTACAACATTTAAAACAAATATTTTATACTTATATTTTTGAATTTCTATGTTATTTTGCCTTATTTTATTTATTTGAATGTGCATGTAGTTCTCATTTATGGTGAATAGTAATTATTATAATAGTGTCATGTCAACATTTACATTTTATTTAAACTTATATCTAGGTTCTTTTATTAAATTTGATCTTATATAATTTTATTTTATTTTGCATGCTTTTAGGTTTCCTTAATATGACTCATACAATTGTCATATGAAAGTCTTGTTGCAGTCAAATTAAACCACATATATCACAATGCATTAATGCGTGTCGCACAGCCACGTAACCCACCTTGCTTTGAGATGTGTGACAGCGAATGACTCTATGTCTTCAAACCCCAGTTGTGTGTTACACCACCATTTCAACATCCGAAAGCCCAGATCAAACCACAACAAAGATGAGCACACTGCACACTTGAACCTGATCACACAGCCATCACCTCCACTCAGAGAGACGATGTGCTGTGTGGGTTACTTGTATGTGTGTGTGCTCGTGGGGGGTGTTATCCAAGACGTGCGGGAAGCCTGTCAGCCCGGGCCAGTAAATCTGTCAGAGATTATGTGCAGATGATGGATTCCTCTTTATGGCTTGTTGATCTGGCTTGAATATTTACGCGATGCCATTACAGGGATGATGCGCATGAGAGGCCGATGCTGTGGTCTCGCTTATTTAGGCCTGCCTCTCTGTCAGCTTAGTGTGTGCTCTCTTTTATTTCTCTCTTTCTCTCTCTCTTCATCTACCCCCAGCTCTCCCTCTCTGACTCCCTCCGTTTGGGTGTGTGTGTGTTTCCTGTGAGCGCCTGGGTTTTCTTTGCAGTCAAGATCTGTTGGTCCATTGTCATCTCAGAAGTCTCATGTTCAGTGATTGTGAGAGCAACTCAATGCTTATCTCAGAAACACAATACATTTGCAAAGGATCTTTCATTATTTTCAGCCTAGCCAAGTTTCTCAAAGCAAATGTTTTGCTCTGTACAAAAAGCAGCCTGTTCCTGTGGGGTATTGTGTGTTTTTTGTTTCTTGTGAGTTGTAGTCTTGTATTCGCGTCAAGCCATTTTTCACATTTGTGCTGGACTTAAAGAAAACAGCTGGCTCACAGAGCTCGGTCTCATACCCTTGAGCACAGCTGTGACAGTGTGAAGAGAGAGAGAAAGAGGTGAAATACAAATATTACACTTGATTTTAAAGGTAATGTGTATTTTTTTAACCCTGTAAAGCCCAATATGTTAATTAATATTTTTTAAGTTGTTAAAATTGAACATTTTATTGAACCATTAGACAGTATATATCGTTTGGAGCTCCTACTTGAGAAGGAAAAAGCATCTTGTAATATTTAGAGGCCCAAACTGAGCAAATATATGCAATTTCATTCAGTTGCTGATATTTACAGGGCCAAACATTAAGATGAAATTATAATATTCTTAAATTCTTAGTAAATGTCCATTTTGAAGTATTACTAACCATATAAAAGTTATTACATAATACAAATCAATAAAGATTTTACTGCAACAAGACTTGTGTATAACAACCTGAAGGTGGACGTTATTAAAATAATAATAGGCCTATAAAAGCCATTTTATTTGCTAAAAAGTATGAACTATCAAACAGTAGACAGAAGGCATGTGGTAGATTGTGTATAACAGGTTTTATAGTAAAGTTTTGATAATGTTGATAATTTAGAGACCTTGCAAGTTTGCATATTAAATATGACATAAGCTTTTTAGGATGAATTAATACACATTGACTACTACAGTAGGTACGACATTTGCAGGTTGATGTCACGAGAAGTTTAAACACTGTGACTCTGTGTTTAAAACTGTGGCTCTATTTGTTTAGGGCATCCCGAGACATCAACTTCTGGCTCGAACACTGGAGGAAATTTGGGGCGAGACTGTCTGTTTGTCCAGACAGTGGAGGACAGAGGGGAGAGTTGTGCGCCATTCAGAACTAATACATAATGAACACATTTATAGCAAATTCTGTCAACGGTTTGAGTTCGCTATAAAACAGGAAGTAGTGTTAGATACTTTCCTCCATGTTGTGTGATGTAGCCTAAATCTGAGTGTACTGAAAAAGAAAATCAAAGGTGGGTTCTATGCAGTGGTTGTTGATTGGATATTAAAATGTGGGCGTTGCAATCAAAAATGGAGGCGGAGGAGCATGACACTAATTGGAGTCATGCACATGTCATCAATAAGAAGTCTGGCGTTTCAGTAACTGGCGAAGATCCAGTTATGACATTTTGTTTAAAAGTTACTAGGTCAAACATATACATAGACAAATTTTTCACAATAAGATTTATAACATGTATTTAGTAAACATATAGGGTGGATTTTCATTGCATGCCAACT
This sequence comes from Oxygymnocypris stewartii, assembly GCA_003573665.1. Classification (NCBI taxonomy): domain Eukaryota; kingdom Metazoa; phylum Chordata; class Actinopteri; order Cypriniformes; family Cyprinidae; genus Oxygymnocypris; species Oxygymnocypris stewartii. Next base: position 2,968 of record QVTF01004878.1, on the reverse strand, counting down.
TTAAAAAGCCTTGAAGTGTGAATGTTCATAGGCCTTATGGACAGAAAGAATGACAGATTATGAGTTTTTTGCGGGACCTGAATGAAAGAACAATTCATTTCCGAGAGTGCATCACTTGTGTTGAATTTCTTTGATTTATAGTTCTTTAAAATCCTATTCACAATTCAAATTGCCAATTCAATTCAAATTCGCATACAGTGGGGAGTCAGTTCTTCAGTATTTGTGAATTTTGCTCAGTCCTGCTGGCATTGATGAATAGATTGCAAAAATAATGATGAAACTGGTATCACAAACACTCCCTGAAACCTCACTCGTTATTTTTTCCAATCTCATACACGCCAAAACTAAACTTTTGTGGAAGAAGAAAAGTGTGGAAGTGACACGAGAGTGAGTAAATGATAACAAAAAATGTTTGGGGTGAACTGGCTCTTTAACGCTCACATTCAAGCACATTACAGTCTATATTATAGACTTGTGTTTGGAATATAAGTCTGTATTCCAAAAATATATGCCTGCCTTGTGCGTAAGCAAATATAGGGCTGTACCTGAATAAGCTTGCCAGAGCCTTAAAATAAAACAGAGATGCAAAAGCAGCATCCAGAGGCAGAGAAAAAGTTTTTTTTTTTTACAGCAGGTCTGAATATCCTCTCACATAAAACAGGCTCAAGGCCTACATCAGCCTCCTCTCTCACTCTCACTTCCCATCAACAACTCTAAAGCCGCTGTCAGACGCAACACTAAATACTAGACATCCTCGCTGACCTGCCAGCAGCACTTCTAGGCCAGGGAGGAGGAATGGTTTGTCCTTAGTCCTAACTCAGGAGAGGTCGCCCTTCAGAGATGGAAAAGCATTAACCACTTACATTTTCAAACAAAGAAAAATTACACCGCCGTTTGCTATGACAAGTCTCTAGAAACAGACTTGGCCTTTTTGTTTCATGTCACTGGTGCAGAACAATTAAAAAAAGATGGAAAAGTGTGCGAAGTCAATATTTCTTTGCCTGGCTAAATATATACCAGCATTTCTGCTCATTTGTGGCTTTTAAAATTCAAATGTTATGCAGTGCTGTGAGAAATAGCAACTGCTGAAATTTGTAACGTGAGCTGCCTTTTGACATTACCTGTTATCACAAACAAGCCACAAAATGCAGCTTTATTCCAGTCTCAGTGCCTTCTCTAATATTTGCTCCCAGTGCCATGACATTCACTCCAAAGGTCATTTTTTCAGGCTTCTGCAGTTTAAACAATGCTCCGTTTGATAATCATTCATAGTCAAAATGTCACTTGTAGAAAACGTCTTGTGAAGTTTAGCAATTACCCCCAACAGCTTTTACACCCCTATCATCATTTATTTATCATCATGTTGTTCCAAACCTGTATGGCTTTTTGATTTTGTGGAATGCAAAATTTATTTTGAAGAATGTCCAAGTTGTTCCTTTCCATACACTAAAAGTGAATAGTGACTGCAGATGGTTGCTGTAAGATGTAAGATGTAAGGATCAGTAAATAATGACTAAGCATTTTTATTTTGGGGTGAACTGTCTCTTTATGCCTGCTTTAACATTGCTTTTGTCTCCTTTCGTCATCACAGTCTGATCAACACACCTCCTAAGAATGCTGGGATAAGCTTTTACAAGTGCTGCAGCCATCAGGCTTTGTGAGATGAATTTGCTTTCACAGCTATTGGGAGAGCTTTTTGGATGTTTGTCCAGTGTAAAGCTAACAAAGGGATTTAGCAGAATATAGTGTCCTAGATACCGTATCCTGTTTGATTTATTTGTTTGCTCCGTGTGTTTTCTTAATAGAACAGATTGTTCTGTGGATATCTGTACCTTTTGCACTTTGTCCATCAGCAATTTTCTCATCTGCTACTGTTTTATTGTGTGCAAGGCCAGGTTTTAACATATACTGTAGCCATGGCTTGTGTATAGTAGTGAGGAACGGATATATCTCGACCACGACAATTGGTTGGCTGATATTTGTCATATTTTATGCCTTATTTGTGCCAATTAACAGTGCCTAGTGTCAGCTCTAATATTTGGTTTGCTGCTCCCCCTCATATTGTACCAGGTGTAGTTGAATTTCGTTCTTCATACAATTGGTAAAAAATGGTTTCCATTGCAGGTTTGAGTTTTTCTAATTGCCTGAAAAACTACCTCATGCAAGCATAAATATTTTTTGCAATTATGGGAGTTTTTGGCGAAATTGCCGTGTTTCCATTGGGTGTATTTTCAATTTAAATTTGCGCAATTTGAAGGGTAATGCAACCCAGCTACTGATTCCTTTCCTGGGATTGTATGGGTTACTATATTGTTTGTTTTGCATGATTTTTGAAACATCAACTTTGAGAGACCCATCCACTTGCATTATATGAACTCACAGAGAGGGATTATTATTCTAAAAATCTTAATTTATATTCCACAGAAGAAATATATGTGTATGTTACACATCTGGGATGGCATGAGGGCGAGTAAAAAATAAGATATTTATTTTTGTTTTGGGTGGATTGCCTCTTTAATGAATTGCCCACATTTTGTGTTTTGGATTTTAATTTTGTTAAAACAGATTGTTGAGAATAAATGATTGATTGAGATCCATTTCTGTCTGCCAGAAATGTTAAATTTCAGTGCATCCCTAATAAATATAGATTTTTTATTCAAATTTGCCTTTAATTTTGCCATTATATAAGTTACTCACTTGGCATATACCAGTGTCTTTGTGAGCCTGTTTGCATGCACCAATAATCTGCCGGTCTGGCAGGAGTAAACAGTGTTTACCTTGAAGTACAGGGTCATGGAGAGCGTTCTCTCAGCGTATTTTGATCACTAGAGATCCTGCTCTCAGCCGACTTGGTTTTAAGATGTTTGCACATATCCCAGAGGCCCATCTTGAGGCTCATTTAAGTGTACGTTAAGAGTGGCGACCGTTCACATGGCATCTTTTATAGTGAACCACATTCACTGAACAT